>BKCH01001126.1:0-60423 GCA_008635985.1 Ficus erecta
TTTTCGATAATTAGTTTTACTCTTTTCACTCTTGAACTGCTGTAAAATGTATAATTTTGGTGATGTACATTAATGCAAGCTTTTATGATAAGGTATCCTAACTAATAGTATAATGTTTCTGAATGTTATATCTAGTCAAAATCTCATTAAAAATAAAAAAAAAAAATCAAAAACAAACTGTTATTGAAATAGATCAAAGGGTTTAAAACATAATTCTATCAGTAGGTTAATTTTTCATTTCTTATCATTGAATTCTCGGAATGTCGTTTGATAAATATTGAAAAAGCGCTATAATTCAATTCTTTTTGTTTTCTTATATATGTTTTTTTTAGGGGAAAAAAAAAGAAAGAAATTAGTGTACGCCACCACCGTTGAAATTTTTATGGTTGGTTCCCCTAGAAATAGTGGCAAGAGGAAAAGAAACACAATGGGAACGTCGAGATGATGAAACCAATGAGCCCAAAATTTCTTCCCGAGAAGTTTTGGAAGTTTTCGTGCATAATTTCTCCAATTTAAAAACTGCTTGACAAAGATAAATCATACTTAGGTTATTTATATGAATGTCTAAATTGAATACTACAATTTAAAAAATGTCCAATTTTTCTCTAAATTGGTACTTAGAAAGACCACATTATCCTTTTTTCAATAATTGAAAATAAACAAATAAAGAATTGATAAAAAAGAAAAGAAAAAATCTCAAAAAAAGCAAATCTTTCATTAATAAAAAATCATTTTATTTGATTTATTATAAAGAAAAAAAGGAATATAACACATAACAGTTGCATGGTGTATAAAAACAATAATTAGGACAAATAATTGATCATTAAGAAAAAGTTCACATCATATATATGTAAATTAAACAAATATTATCAAGAAATATTAAATACTTTAAAACGTAAAAAAGACATCATAATGATATAGTAATTATCATAAAGAAAAAAAAATCAAAATGATATAACAATATCATAAAGAAAAAAAAAATACCATGCACGTTTAAAAAGCATCATAATGACATAGTAATTATCATAAAGAAATAAGCAATTTCATACTACATTTAATTTAAACTTTAGAAACTAATTATTAAAACAATACCAATAATAATAGAAAAAATAAATTATCATAAAGAACCTAATCATACTAAAAAAAATGTTTGGAAGAAATCTAAATTATATGTTTATAAGAAAACCTAACCCACACTAACATACTAACAAGTAATCACTACAATAAAAACTAGGAATTAAGATAAAAATACAACAATAATGAACAAATACGGAAAAAAAATATATGAATCATAATAATGGAAAATGCTGTTGAATATAGTAAAAGGACAAAATAGGTATTACAAGTAGTTGTTTCTTTAAAAATAGACATTTACACAATATTGTTAAAAATGGATATATTTTAAAATGAGATCTTAAAAATAGATCTTTTGTGTAATTATTTCATCATGTTTTTGTGTTTTCTTACATTATGTGTTGAAAAGGACTTAATAACATGGAGCTTATAATTACGGTCCGTCATTATTAGTCCCCAGCTATCTTCTGCTTTATACTCTCATTTAACCGAAAACGATAATATTCATAATGAATTAATTTTTTAACATTATCGTAAAACATTTTCAGCTGGGTATATATAGAATTTCTCTAGTCATTTATTAAAATATTGAAAAATTAACCCAACTACTAACACAATAGTTCCTATCAATATGAGGTCCTACGATAGGAATTCCTAAATAAACAAACTTCATTTGGTGGAAAAGAAAATGAATGTTAAGATTTGAAAGAGAAAAAATAAATGAAATCATTGCATTCAACCACAGACAAACTCTGTAGGTTATCAACTGTAAAGAAGCTACTTATGATCTTTTTTGCTGTGATGGGAATGCAAATTATTAGTTCCTTGTATAGATAAAAGACCTTTTAATTGCTTTTATTGATAAGAAAGAAGACCTTTAAATACTTACTCTCTTTAATATTGGGCTATTGAATGAGCTAGATTCTCATCTAAGAAGCCCTTTTTTTGGGTGTGTGTGTATGTGAAAATGGGGACCAAATATACTGTGAAATAGAGTTTCTTTAAATGGACTAGTATTTTAGGTGGAAAATTACCAACCTCAATATACAGAAAAAAAAATAAAAAATAAAAATGTTATTCTACCCTAGGACTGCGAAAGGTAAACGTCCATTAGAGGAAAGTTTTGAGACAGGAAAACATGATGGGAAAGTTGTCTTTTACTTTCCTTAATTGCCATTTATTTGTAGAATTTTGTAGCTTAATAGAATACAATTTTAAAACTGTAAAATTACATTTAAAATCCTATTGTCTTGATAAGACCTTGGGTAGAGATATTCAGCTTCGTAAAGCGGAGGGCAGGAGTGGAGCTCGTCCTATGCTCATGTGGAGCTGGCTTAATTCGTACAAAGTTGAGAAGTAATTTTCTAAGAACTTCTCATCCATAAAAGAATTATCCCACTAATTTACTTCAAGAAGGGGAGCAATAAATTTTCATGAAAGTCTAAATTTTTTTTTCTTTGGGCTTATGTTACAAAATAATGTTAAAGGGCATTAATAGTGCTCAATATCACACGCTAATAAAATGTGAGTACGTGATGTTGAACACCATTGATGCTTTCCCCCCATATTACAACCACAAAACCCTAGTGTCAATGTCAATTGGAGTACTATAGTCTAGACTCTAGAGTACTCATTAATTAGTCATTAAAAACTCACAATTATTATATATCACACTTAGAGGGAAAAAAAAAAAAACATCTAAATGTTCTCAAATTAATGTGTTTGGCACTTGAAGTGAATATATATACATATATATATATATATATATAATTGGATTTGATTTTTTCAATTCAAAATGGTGAATATTAGATTTTCCCATGCCTTGCGTCTTCCACGTCTAAACCAGAAAGTTTGGTGAAGTTCTATTAACATGTGCGAAAACCTTCTCGTAGATTTCTTTTCTTCTTCTTCTTTCTTTTTTCTTTTTAAGCGTGCTTGAATGTCCATCTCAAGATTACTTTTTAAACTTGAATACAAATACAAATTTGATTAGGCATTAATACAAATGCAAACACTTAAATACAAATAGTACTTCATGCAAAGGGTTTGACTATTCACAACTATTCTCAAATTGTAATTAAGTAATTATGTACATAAAAATGGGATTAACTTTGTCATCATTTACATTCCTTTTTATAATATTAAAAAAATGACCAATTTTTTTCATTCGAAAAGCCGGTTTTTAATAATAATTTATTTACATTATTTTAATATATTAATTAATTATTTTATTTATTTGTTTTTATTAATTTATGCTTTTTTATTTTTTTATCTATCCAAATGTCAAATTAGGTTTTTTTCCTTATTCACATATTATTTTCATAAAAACTATCCAAACACATATTTAATTTAAATACACAACTTAAATTATAAAAAAGTTTTCCATCCAAACTAACATATGATATGAATGTATATAAAAACTCATATGTAATTTATGATTCAAACTGATTATCAATTACTGTAGTAATAAATAAACTCTTGTACTTAAAAAGGAAGAAAAGTCGTTCATAAATTAGAATCGTCCGTTTAAGTTAACGCGATGGCTACGTGTAAACGATAACATCCACAAGTTTTGTGGTCCTCTTCCCTTTTTTTTTTTTTTTTTTTTTTTTTGGTTGGCACAAATTTAGTTGCAATCTTCAAAAACTATGTAGCAAATCGATAAACGATTATGTGAAGCCCCAATATACAAGTAAAATACGACAAAAACAAAAAAACAAAAAAAAACAAAAATAATTGTCCTTTACTCCAACCAGTTGAACGGTGAGTAAGAAGACAGCAGCCACACCTTTGGTTGAATTTCTTCATTTCCTCAAGTTCTTACATTGAAAGCCACCTGTCTTTTGTTTTTATTACCTCTAAGAGCATCCAAATATAATACCAAATTTCAATAGAAATTTATTTTTATTCAAAATTTTGGTTTTTTATATTTGATTAGTCAGGTATATCAGGATCTAATTCAGTCTCATGCATCTAATTAACCATTTAATATTAATTTATCAAATTATCCTTCGACTGTCTATCACACAAGCCTCAAATGTGACTATTAAAACTGAATTTACTTTGAAAAAAAAAAAGATTAAAAAAAAAATCGGAACAAGACAACCAAATGCCCTTTAATAGTTAAATGTTTGATAAACTCTTAAACTAAAAAGGTATGATATTTTAAATTTTTGAGGATAAAGTGAGATAACCGATATTTTTTAATGCTAATTAAACAAGGGGGGGAAAAAAAAAAAAAAAAGAAGAAGAGAGATAGCACAATAAAGAGGCGTTCTAATTCACCAAGAGCGCTTTCTGTACAAAATTATTTAATTTGGAAAAATATCTTATTTTCCTGCACAAAACTTATTAAGTAGTCCATTTCCTTATCAGACAAGTGGCTATGCAATGTGCCGAAGAATAAATAATATACAGAAGTTACTGTAAATAGGTCATTTTTAAAATAATATATTTTAAAATTTTATATGTAAATAACATATCTACAATAAATAGTTTATTTACGACATTATATAGAAAATAATTTTTTTATGAATATGTCTCATACATAAATTATTTATCATAAAACATTATTTATCTCAAATATTTTTAAATTATGCTATTTGTTATAAATAATTTTTAGAAAAATGTTATTTACTTCTTTCTCCCAGAAATATATATAATATAGCACCCGCACGACAGAGTTTCGAAAAGAGATATTGTGGAAATAGCCCCTCAAAACACATACTATATTTTGCTCCATCTTAAATATGATCAAAAAATTTTGACCTAGGACTATATATATATATATATATATATATATATTTCTTATTTTGGTTGTTTTTAAAAAGATATTTTTATCCTTTTCTTTTATTGCCTTTTGTTCTGCCCTAGCACTAACCGATTACAAATTTTCTTTTTAATTTGGTGATTTGGGATTATTCTTAGGAATTAATATGTTAAATTGTTGTTGTTAATTTCTCATATTCTCGTAGATTACAGTAATTAACTCAGTAGAATATGGAAAATAATTCAGTAGATTACCGAAAGTAATCTACCAAATTACTCTTTGGTGATAACAGCCCAAGACGACCAATAGTTTTGTATTAAAAAAAATGGTAATCTACCAGAATACTCTCAGATGACCGGAGAAAGGTGTTTGCAAACAGAGACTGTCGGTGATCCATGTTGATACCATCAACATTTGGTATATCATTGATTTGTAATCTATCAGATTACATTTTTGACAGGCTAGGATAATTTCGTCAAGATATGTTATGTAGATTTTTGACTTAGGGTTAAAAAACGAAAACCTACCACTATAACTGGGGCAATATCACAGAGGTGTCCTTTTTAGAGGGCAATACTCCAAATACCCTTTTGAAAATGCTTGGAAAATGGTATACCCAAAAATGTTTTCAGTTGAATTTGCATTCTTCAACCGAGCCCATATTACTAGTATAACTAAGAGGAGAACTGCAAGCCCATCCAGTTATTATGATCTAACACCATCATTTTATACACCTTGTGCTTTTCTCTTCTCTCTCTCTCTCTCTCTCTTTTTGGTAGAAAACCTTCTCCTTTTCTTTTTTGACTTTATTTATTGAAACCAATTTATATTTAAATAAATTGAATATCAATTGTTTTCTAAAACTTTCAATATTATAATGAAGCTGCCTGTGTTCACGTGTATCATGATAAATGGAACTTGATCCCCACGCTTATCCATGGTTTTTCATGGTAGGCTAGAGTAGTGAATATGATAATGTTTATCAACATTTTTTCTTCCTTTTTTTTTTTTTTTTTGGGGTTGAATCTTTACCCTCACGCCAAGTACTGCAAATTTGTCTCCGCCTACAACACCATATTCAAAAGCTTTATGTGGAATATTGCCTTTTTTTTTTTTTTTAAAAAAAATTTATGTCCTACGATGGGACATCTCATTTCACATTATTGATAGGAACTGCTTTTTAACTGTCAAATTAAACTTTTAAGGATATAATCGCGCAACGTATACTATAATCCCAAATCAGATTGTTCGAAAATTAAGCATGTGTTTGGCCAACCGGTTTGAACTTCAGTTTTTTTTTTAATCTTAATTGTTGTGTTTTTTTTGAAAAGTAAGCAAAAATTATAACTAATTTTTGACAGGTCAACTAATTCCAGTCTGAAAATTTCATTTCAAAACAGTGTACCTAACGCATTCTAAATCTAACAACTAAAACACTTCTACCGGCAGTCCCTTACTTTGTCCAAAGAATATCTTCTGATGAAAGTCCAAAACAAATAATAATTTAATAAAACAGCTGAACTTACGTCTATAAGGTTTTGTTTCCATCTACTTAAAAAAAAAAAAAAAAAAACCTCTTCTACTTGATAAGAGTTTGACTGAAACTTGAAACGCAAGTATATGTCATTTGGAATGTGTCATAGAACTCCATATATATATTGCCCAAACTTCAATTTTCTCAGCAACCAAACACGCAGAGAAGAAACTGAAACCACTCAAAAGTATGGAAACTTTATCTTCTTATGTTCTAAATTTCTTGGCACTCTCTTCACTATTTCTGCTTCTCTATGGTGTTGCCAAAGCTTTATACACCATTTGGTTGAGACCCAAATGGCTAGAGAGGAACTTAAAGCGACAAGGAATTAGAGGCACCCCCCTACAACCCACTGGTTGGGGACATGAAAGAGTTTGTGAGGCTGATATCCGAGGCATGGTCCAAGCCCCTCGGTTTAACCCATCAGATCGTTCCACGTGTCGATCCGTTCACCCTGACCACTGTGCAAAAATACGGTAAGCGTCACATTTATAACGCCTCGTAATTGTCATTATGCATGGTATTCATATACATAAAGTTGTATCTAAAGATTTTACACGTGTAATAATCTGTTTACTGTGTGCCTAGTCTTTTTTTAGTCGTACATAATTTGGGTCATTGGGATTTAAACTATTCAATTCTATGGACCGTCATTCAATGCCTGAAAAAATGTTAGCATGGTAGATTGAGATTAGGGGGGACTCATTTATAGAGCGGAGAGTTATCTTGTTACATGTACGTGCACAGGGAACATATCAATGTGTTGGATGGGGACAACACCAAGGCTGATCATCAAGGATCCAGAGCTAATCAAACAAATTCTGTCCAACAAGCTTGGACACTTTAGCAAACCCCCGATAAGCCCCCTTATTCGCGTTCTAAACCGATCGGGACTGACGATTTTAGATGGTGAAGACTGGGCCAGGCATCGGAGGATAATAAACCCGGCTTTCCACTTGGAAAGATTGAAGGTTCTGTCCTGCTTTTACATTGGCAGTTCTTCCATTTCTGAACAAAGGCTCTTAAGTGCCTTAATTTTGTGTTTGCTTTTGTAGGAAATGGTACCGGCGTTTACGGTCAGTTGTGGCAAGATGATCGAAGAATGGAAGAAGATGGTTAATGAGCAAGGAGCTTGTGAAGCGGATATGTGGATCGAACTTCAGAAACTCACAGCAGATGTCATCTCAAGAGCAGCATTTGGGAGCAGCTACGAAGAAGGGAAGAAGATATTTGAACTTCAAAAGGAGCTGATAAAGCTGACACTTGAAGCAATGCGGGGCATATACATTCCTGGTTTCAGGCGCGTTTTATATTAGCCCCCGTTTGACACACCGTCTTGAAATGAAAATTTTTCATTTTGAAATGAGAGTTTAAAATGAATACGTGTTTGGGAGAGAGAAAATGAGTGCGGCGTTGATTTTGAAAAAGTGAAGAAGTGGATTTGGATTTGAAATGAGATGAGTTTTTTGGATTTGAAGTGGCGTGCCAAATCAGAAATGAATTTTTTTGAATTCAAGAGGAAATTCTTTCCCCACTTATGAGTTCTTGCATGTCTTTCATGTCTAGGTTTGTTCCGACAAGGAAGAATCGGAGGAGAACGAAGCTGGACAAAGAGATCACCTCTATGCTGAGAAAAATAATCGAGAACAAAATGGACTCGATGAAAACAGGACGAACCAAGGTCGACGACTTGCTAGGCCTGCTTCTGCAATCGAGCAACCAGAATAGTTTACCAGAACATGCCAGTGGCAATAAAAGCCCGGGAATGACACTCGAAGAGGTGATAGAGGAATGCAAACAGTTCTACCTTGCCGGCCAAGAAACAACTTCAACCTGGTTAACATGGACCGTGATCGTCTTAGCTATCCACCCGGAGTGGCAAGAGAAGGCAAGGCAAGAAGTCCTAGAACTCTGCGGAAAAAAACAACCCGACTTTGAATGTATCAGCCACCTGAAAATTGTGAGCATACACATAATCCTTAAACATACATTTTATAATCGAACCAAATCATGATGTAAAAGTGTTTGTTCAATTTTATTTATTTATTTATTTTTTTGGCAGGTAACAATGATACTCAATGAAGTGCTGAGATTGTATCCGCCGGTGATTGCTCAGTACCTACACGCTTACAACGAGACTAAAATCGGGCACATCACGGTCCCAGCGGGGGTCGATCTGAATCTTCCGACGCTGCTAATCCATCATGATCATGAACTTTGGGGAGAGGATGCAGAAGAGTTCAAACCGGATAGATTCGCAGAAGGGGTTGCAAAGGCGTGTAAGGAGCAGCTGGCATTCTTCCCATTTGGATGGGGTCCGAGGACCTGCATTGGCCAAAGCTTCGCCATGACGGAAGCGAAATTCGCGTTGGCCATGATTCTGCAACATTTCTCATGGGAGCTCTCACCTTCTTATGCTCATACTCCTTACACTGTCATGACTCTTCAACCACAACATGGAGCTCAAATTTCACTGCACCAACTCTAGAAATCTTGCTGCTTATTTTTTATGTTCCACAGTTTTGTGAGTGGAAATAATGTGGCTTTGAATCATCACCATTGTTTTTGTGTTTGTGTGTGGAAATAATGTCGTTTCTCAGGACTTTTTTTTTTTTTTTCCTTATTATTTAAGTTATTTGACTTTTTACAAACAAAGTCGTTTCGCGGGTTTTTGCTTTTTGTTTTTTTTTTTTTTTTACGCCACAATCTATCTCGTTTTTCTATACTGTTGTCGCTTCCGCTCTTAAACAATTGATATTTGTTTGTTTGTTTTTTTTTTAAATTAATGTCACTGTTAAAAAAAATGTCATTATTTTCTATGTTTGTTGTCGTTTCTTGTATTATTTCATTTTATGCTGTCGTTTTTTACCATTATTGTCGTATCATCAGTTTTCGCTATTTCGTTTCTAAAAACAATTGTCGTTTTTCAATTCATGTCGTATCAGGGGATTATTATCTTGCGCAAAAATAATTGCTGTTTTTTGATCTCTCTCCAATACTGGAGTTAACTAACAACGTTGTATGAATCCACACTTGATGTTCTCCTTCTGTTCATTGTCGTTTCTTCTTCCGTCTATGTCGTTTGTAGAGTTGATGTGTTTTCAGCCTCTTGTTTCCTACCGTCATTGTAGTATGTCAGTTCATGTCTTTTGTAGAGTTTGGTGATCAGTTTTTTTTGTTTTTTTGTTTTGTTTCTTTTAAAGGATAAATAAATCAAGCACATACCCAATTTTTTCTTCGAATCCTGAATTCAAAACTTACAATTCTGACAGAAAGATCGTAAAATACTTGAAGGACAATATTGGATGACACGGAAATTATTGTGGCAGATTCATTTCATAAAGGTTCCAATACAACTAGTAATATCTGTAAAATATGATTTAATCATTATATCGGAACTTCTCATCTTTCTTTTTTTCTGTTTTTAACAGGAAAAAAAAGAAAGAAAAAGCCTAGAGAAGGAAATTCAAAACACCTATATTTTTCATATAAAAAATGACATTTAGTTTGAATCATTTATAAGGCAAAATTTTGGGCAGGGGAAAGGGCAGAAACAATCATAAATCAGCCATTCTATCCAAAATGGAGTCTACATCAGGGGTTACAGCGGCTCGCTTTTTTAGTTCCCCGACAACACAACAGTGCTTCTCCACGGTGTTAATAGCCACCACATCCTGTGCAAAACCGCAATCCATACCTGAGGAGACCTGTTTTCATTAATTAGAATCCGAAAGTTCACCAAGAAAACGATACTTTATCTTATACTAAAAGTTTTGTTGTAAACTCTACTCACATCATAAAGGGTATCTCCGATCTTCAGCTTGATGGCGCCGCTCCTGTACACAAGCATTTTTCCCATGAAGCCCGCCGGTAACTCCTTCAACACACATGGCTTCTGCGTGGCCTGTGCAACCACAGGTGAGGGCAAGCTTTCGGTTGCCTCTTGTCCATTCACAGTGGTAGCTGCTCGTTTTGTCAATGGCATAGTTGGGGGTAAATGAAGCAAGAACATACTGGTTTCGGGATTCTCCTCCTGTGAACAAAACATTACAATTGTTTTCAAAGTATAACATTATGAGTAAACTGTACACATAACATTTCAGCTTTTAATGTCAAGTTACCAACCACTAGACCAAGTTCTATTGCTGCTTTTGCTGAAGTTTCATCGTAGTTTATGGTTTCTGCGTTCGTCCCAAACTCCTCCTCATCAAGAAGTTCTACAAGAGTTAAACAAAGGTAGAAAAATCCATCAACAACTGAAAAAGCCGTAACTTAACAGGACGTGAATCTTGTACTTTGGAATCATGTAAATTTAAGTAGCAACCCTTCAAGTCGTATGTCGCCTATTGAATTTCTTTCTTTCTGTCTACTAAACTTTTTTTTTTCCTTTGCCATAGAAATATATACCTCAGGACATACCTGGATTTCCAGAATAGGGCCTCCTCAAAGGAAGAGTTGCAGGGTAATAACTGCAATAATCCTGCAATAGAATCCAAAAGAAACCATAATCAGATAAGGGAAAAGTAGAAAACAGCTCAGAAGAGGACACTAGACACCGTGAACGGTTATGACATACCCATGGTTCTCTGTATTCTTTCGAGGGAAACGTTCCACCTGCAAGAACATGATTTTTTTTTTAAGTGACAAGCATTGGAAATGTCTCATTTACGGTTGAGAAAAAAACTACATTGGTAAATAGCATACCAACAGAAGGTGAACCTTGAGAGTCCCAATAAATACCACCCTTATGAGCACCATACGATCTTACGGTACTTGATGCACCGCCGTAACCAAATGCGACTTGTGAAGCTGCCACTGCGAGTTTAGAAATTAAAAAATGGATTAATTAGGAATTCTTAATGCACGGGAGATCGTGACAAGAATGATGAGTTAAAGAAAGACTACATTTCTTCTCAACTTTAGGCTTCGCCCTTGTTAGACCTTCCTATGACGAGAAGCCAAGAAAAATATCAAACACTCAAACATGAACATTTCCGATCCAAAACATTTAACCTAAAAAATTATAGGAAGTAAAGAGAAATTTATAATGAATAGTACTACATTGAAGCGTCTCAACAAATCCCTGGCCTGGTCAGCATCAGTATCCTCAACCACTTCACTGCAAAAAGAGATTAAAAGATGAGACGAAAAAATGAACGCCATGAAATTACATTTACATATGGATGCTCGAGCAAAATGAGATTACGATTTAACTTCGGCCTTTGGTACCCGGCGAGGGGGAGCTTTTGGTATGAATCTCCTCTGCGACAATCAAAGCAAGCCTCAGAAAAAACATTGGCAGAATTGAAATGCTATTCAGCAAGTATAAAGGAACGGTATTGAACTCAACAAACCTTCCTCGGGCCATCGGGTTCGCTCTTGAGAGTTGCTGGATCCATGGGATTGGGATAAAAATCTTCAAAGTTTAAACAAGAAAAAGGAAGGAAAATCAATTGCTTTCTTAACCATGTGAAGGGATTCCATAAGACTGAAAAGCTACAACTCCTATAAGACATAAAATCAATTATCAAACTCTGCCATGTGAGCACCAAGTCTGTTCTTCATTCGGATTCTTCCTCGAGTGATTTACAATAAAAAACATAGTTTTTAATTATTTGCAACTGGGTTTTGCAAATTAGCCATCCAAGTGATCAAGAATCAACAATTAGAAGAAGTGAACTTTCGTAAAACACCTGGCAGAACATCACTCAATAATTTCAAAACCATAGATACCTATACCAGATTGCCAAAAAAAAATCCGTTTCTACAGCCACATATGTAATACAACCGACCAAATCGAATACATGTTAAAAAAATAATAATAATAAAAAATGATGGAATCCCATTACGACATTAAAGACAATGTCACCAAAACAAACATGATCAAATCTGGATCAGCCGCCGAGACAGAAGAAAACAGAAAAACAAAACGAGTGAAGTGTTACCTTTGTTGTTGTTGTTGTTGTTGTGTGTGGGGAAGAAAAGAGAAGCAGACCAGAGTGGCTGAACAGAAAGAGAGAGGGCAATAGTTGGAGAAATATGAAAGCTAAGAGGCCAATTACGGCTCTTCGTGTTTATATATGGACATATATTTACCTAAAGACACGCTGTGTTTTCAGTACCCCGCCGCAGCCAATATGCCGCGTAATGACTCGTGTATATGTGTATATATGTAAGTGTATATATATGTGTGTGTCTTTCTCTGAATGACATTGTTTACCAGCAACTAGCTTGAACATGACATGACATGTCCTTTTTCTTCTTCTTCTTCTTCTTCTTCTTTTTTTTTTTTTTTTTAATGAAAATGAATTTGAAACATTTTATGAGATTTCCTTTCAAAAAAATTTTTATGGGATTTGTGGGTAAATGGTTTTTTTTTTTAATTTTAAAAAATAAGTTTTATAGTAAATAGTCGAAATTTTGTAAAATTAACAAAATTACCGTTTTTAAAAAGATGTCAATCAATCCATTACTAACTGATTATGGTTAATCAGAAGTTGATCAATGTTACTATGTATTTTTCACTTATTGGCTATAGTCAATCACTAATTAATTATGATCAATTATTGATTAACTGTCATTTTCCTAAATAAATAAAAAAAATCGACCACTTATTTAACTGTGTCCAAAAACTGCCAATTTACTAAATTTTTTCCAATTTTTGTTCAGAATTCTTTGATAGGTCAAAAACAATGAAAAAATAACTTAAAAAGATTATCTGATCTTTTAATTCTGTTAAATCTTACCGGTTTTTTTATGTGATTTTGATTAAGCCTTTTTTTTTTTTTTTTTTTTTTTTTTGACATAGGATTTTGATTAAACTTGAATTATTGCTTTTCTTTGATAACTAATAAATCTTTATCAACATATACATAAGAAGCATAAAATTTTGCCTAAGACGTAACGAAAAAGTGTAATAAAATAAGCAAATTGAGATATCAAATCTAATCTACCAAAAAAAAAAATTCAGACAGATGATCCATGCTCCAATTAAAGTCTGAACTTTTTTTTTTTTTTTTTCATCTTTTTGCAACACCAAATAATAGAATACTCGAAATTATTGTACCAAAAGAGATGGGGTCGATGCAATTTGGGAAATTAAATCTGAAGAAGTTTATAAACTTGTCTGGATAGTTTTAAGTTTGTAACTTGTCTTGTTGAGCTTATCTATACCAAAACTTGTCCGGATAGTTTTAAGTTTGTAACTTGTCTTGTTGAGCTTATCTCTACCAAAACTTGGTCCTTTTGGGAACTTAAAGAAATGTTTCCAGAGAAGGAATACAGAACAATACGATTGGAATTTTGAATGCAAGCAAAAAAAATGTCATATATATTTACTACAGAGAAAAATAAAACTATCATACAAGAAAGTTACAACACAATTCACTTCCTAATTTCTCCCTCCTTGCCCGGCTTGTACCGATGCTATGACTTGAGCTACAACGACAGCATACTGGACGGCCGTATGCTGTGAGGTATAGAGGTCTCCAAGGCCATAATCGGCAAACATCGAGTCTGCATGAGAGAAGTGACCTGGTAATGATCTTTTCGACACAGAATCTTGCAATATGTCAAGGAACTCTTCCATCACTTGCCTGGATTTTTCCACCGAAGAGATGGGGAGGTACTCCACCTGTTATAACCAAAGCATCGTTAATTCCGAATAGTAATACTCCAAACCCAAAACAATATCCCTTACATGATGTAAAGACCTCACAAATGAAAGTTTGCAGGAGAATAACATATTGGCAAAAGCCATGGCTCTGAAAACCTGCTTAACATATTGGCTAAAGACAGTGACTAACTTCTAGGTTAGCAATCACGAGAAGTGGAACCTAATTTGGTCACGACGAAATCGAACAGTATTGTTGATCAGGGCTTGGATCCGACTCTGTTGGATTAAAGGCAACAACAATATGCACTCAAGGTGTCTTCAAGTATCTTCTCTAGAGCATTTCCAATACAGCGCCACATTTTGGCATTTAAAGTAGAAACCACTCTGGCGCTCCCTAATGAATGCTATTTTTGGTGCCAAATTTGATACCCGCTACATTTGGTATTGAATTTGGCATTTGCCATACTTGGTGCCGAATTTGCAATTACGAACTTCAAAAATGAGAATGAGCTCACATACATTGCGTTCCCATGTTCTTGCATTATAGACAGTACCGAAACGAAACCACAAATAGGAAAATAAGCACATTAACTTCAACGGCTGATTTCGAAGGCTATGCTGAGTCCTCAACACAATTTTACAACGCAGATAGGACATTTCAAAATGCAAAACCTGAAATCTCAAGGAAAAGGACACCAAGCATCCTAAAATTCTAACAGCAACAAAGCCTAACATGGTACAAAATCGAAAACAGAGACGACAATGTAATAAGGCTCGACCCTTCCAGATTTTGAAGCAAGTTCATAAGTTAGTACCTCCATAACAATTCCTCTCAAGGTCTCGGAATGAGTAGGAGAGACTTTCCCCACCCTTAATTGAAAGTCCCCAAGTTGGTATTGAAAACCCTAAACAAACAGCATTAAAAAATTAAAAATTAAGTTTAAAAAAAAAAAAAAAAACACAATCAAATTCTCAATAACGTCTCATTGCAGACGAAATCATATTACAGGGAAAAAAAAAAAAAAAAAAAAACCTCAAAAGTAAGCGAGACTCTGGCTTTGTAGGACTGCAATTTTTCCATAATCGTCTGAATCGAGGAATCGGCCTCGAGAACCAAGCGCTGTCCCCGGATGATGAAGAAGTACTTGCTGGGTTGCTCCGGCAGCGAAATCCCGAGAAAATCGCGAGGGAAATCCGAAGGCTGACTCTGATCTGCCCCCCAAAAAATGGAATTGTAAAGAATGGAAATTTGCCCTAACCCTTACCCTGAAACCTGAAATTGAGAAATGGTTCTATAAAAACCTCGTACGATAGGCTTGTAAAAGGTGAGGGTGGATTTCCAGCGGCCGTCCTTGACGCCGTTCATGCTCTCGACGCACTGAGTCACCTCGTTGACGATTTGGCTGCTCGCCGTTGTGCCGGGGTTGGGATGCCAGTGCAAAACCCTAGAAAACCGAAACAAAAAAAAATCCCCAAAATTGGAAAATTTGTGGGAATTCGAAGGAAATTGATGAGAAAATGAAGATGATTATTATAGAAAAAAAAAAAAAAAAGAATTACCATTTGATCGGCATTGTTCTGGATATTACGAACAGTGCTGCTGCGATTCGGGCTGAAGAATCGGCCGGTGGTGAGGTAAGGTGAGGTTTTGGCTTGGCAAGAGCTGTGGCGAGCGTTGCAGACCAGGTGTGGAAACGGCGTCGTTTGCAACTTGCATGGGATATATAAATAGAAGGCTTTTTTGCACCCGTGCACCCTGAACTTATCAAACAGTTATAATTTATACCCTAAACTTTTAATATTTTTAATTTACATCCTAAATTTATAAATTTGTAGCAATTTACCCTCATTGATAACAATGTTAGTATTTTGAAGGAAATTGATATGTAATTTATACATAATTCGTTAACTGATGGTAACATTAATTTTTTTTTATCTATTTTTAATCTAAATTTATTTAGATTAAGATCTTTAATTAAGTATTATCAAAGTATAAAACTTTCAATCAACTTTTTTTAAATATAAATTTGGGTTAATATTTATTAAAAAGGACCTTTTATACTCTTAATAATAACCTATATGTAAGTCAAGTGTCAATTTTCATTTAAAAAAAATCAACATTGTAATCAATGAGGGGTAATTGATATTTATAAATTCAGGATATAAATTACCAAAATTAAAAATTTAATGTTCAAATTACAACTATCCAATAAGTTCAGGGTATACGGGTGTAAAAAAAACCAACTATATTACATCTCTATAAAGAAAAGGTTAAATAAATTATGGAATCAAGAACTACTAATGAAACTGCTGACATTAAAATGAATGATTTACTAATTTATCTGTTTCATGAAAATTATGATAGACCCTAAATAAAACTTCTAAAAAACTTTATTCGATTAATCTTGAAAAGATTGACCACATAAATACAGTTACGTTTGATACACAAATTATACGAATAAAACTCTTAAGCCTTTTCAATCATCAAAATAAAAAACAAGAAGTTTCGCTTAAAAAATAAAGGAAACGTCTTGATGAGCAAAAAATAAAAAAATAAAACTTTTTTTTTACCAAAACCTGCACAATTTATTTTCACATTGATCTAGTTCTGAGGAGGCAACCATTGCACTTTTGTAATATGCAAAGTCATAGGATACTGATAAGGTGAAACTTATGAAGAATAATAGTTCACTTTATGAGTTACTCTTGTTTGTAATCGTTATCTATAGAATTAGTGTTTTCAACTGCCGCCTAAATTATGGTTATAATGCAGTTTAAATACTCTTTTCTGACTATACATGCAAACATACATACAAAATTTAGTGATGGTGTCAAGAATTATAAATCTAAAAAGGTAAATTGCCAAAAAAAGTTTAAAAACTTACTATAAGGCACAAATCCCCAAAACCCAACCTAATAGATTTTCAGGTGATTTACTTGTTTAGTCTTTGAATTAGGAATATCCTATCAATTTGGTCCTTAAACTTTATCACTTTCATCGTTGAACTTTAAGTGAATGTTTAGTAAATCAACTCAAAAAAAAAAAAAAAAAAAAAAGCCTCTTTTTTGTCTTCTTTTGAAAAGTTAAGAAGTTTTTTAACTAATTTTTGAAAACTCAATTAACTCTAACCCAAATATTTCAACGAGTAATTGGCCTAGATAGTCCCTGAATTCTTTAAAAGGTGATGGTTTGATCTCTATTTTATTTTTTGGCTGAGATGACCCTGAACTCTTAAAATGTTGCCCATTTTAGTTATTTTTGTCCAATTCTGTTAATTGCTAACAGAATGAGAGGGTATTTTAGTAATTTACTAATGATTAATTAAAAAAAATTTAAAAAATTAATTTCTCTCACTCCTCTCTCTCTCTCCTCGAATCAAAAGTGTGGCCAAGATCAAAACCGGGGGCAAGGCAGGTTCCTCTCCCTCTCTTTCTCCATTTTCTTGGATCCGTGGATTGGGGGTCGGGGCGGGAGGGGGGGAGGGGGGGGAGGTTGCCATGGTTGTGGAGAAGCGCCTGGGTTCAAGGGGCGTTGGGTTGGGGAGCGCGATTGCGTCGGCGTGGGTTGGGGGGGGGGGGGGGGGGGCGGCGCAACCTGGATGTGGGTTCGTGCCTGGGGGTTGTGAAAGGGAGGGAATGGGAGAGAGAGAGGTAAGTTGGTCTTTTTACTACAAATATTGATCACTTTAGCAAGTTTCAGTTAGAAATGTAACAGAATTGGATGAAAATAATTAAAATGACCAACATTTAAAGAATTTAAGGTCATATTGACAAAATAATAATAATAATAACCGTTAACTTTTAAAGAATTCATGAACTATTTGACCTAATTACTCTATTTCAACTCTAATCTACCAACCAAATGCATGCTAAATTTTCGAAAAATTATCTTTGAATTTTGTTTTTTGTTTTTTTTTTCAAACAGTTTTGATCCCTATCACTAAATTGAGGAACGATTTATGAAAATTAGCAAAGATAAACACATTCCTATCACATAATAACTAAAATCTTTAACAAATTAATGTATAAAAATGTAACTGCTATAGTTTTTAAGGGTTTTTAGTAAGATTAATAATGACATTTTTACAAGTAGTATAATGATTTATTTAAAAAATTTATGTTAATATGGAATTGATACATTACATATTAATGGTTCGTTTGGATCGCAGGTTCAGTTTGAGTTGAGTTGAGATTTTTAAGTTTGCATAGTAAATTTTGTTGACTTTTTCAGAAAAGACAAAAAACTTTTTCAGAAAAGACAAAAAACATGATGAGATTTGAGTTGTTTAGTTTGAGTTGAGATGGTGAGGCAAACGGAGCATAAATTTTAAAAAAATTTCAGTGATTTTAATATTAGGGATCAAAACTGTTTAAAAAAAAACATGGAGACTAATTTAACAAATTTAAAATTTAAAAGCCAAAATGATATGATATACATAATTGAAGGACTAAATGGATAAATTATCCGTCAATTTAAAAAAACTCAACAGTCCCTAATTTGGGAGTCGAAGTCACACTCGGAAGGAAAAAAATCGAAATATCATAAACTTCCGTGGCTGTTTAAGAATAACCAAAAACCCGCCAAGAGTTGAGTGAAAAATTTTCAGAAAAACCTACGAAAAACGAAAAATTGCACAGGTCCAAGTCCAGTCCTCAACTACGAACGAAGATCCAAAATCCCCGAGTCCTCCCGACACATAGCCTCCCTATTCCTTCCCAATTCACTCCGATTGTCGGAATTCGCAGAAGAAAAACCGCGAATTCTTGTCCGAGCTAGGGTTTCTTCCACCGGAGAACCATGGCGTGCGTGTACATTCCGGTGCAGAACTCGGAGGAGGAAGTGCGAGTCGCTCTCGATCAGCTCCCCCGCGACGCTTCCGACATTCTCGATATCCTCAAGGCCGAGCAAGCCCCTCTCGATCTCTGGCTCATCATCGCGGTTCGTTCTTCTCCTCCTTCTTCTTCTCGGTTGAAATTTCGAACCTTTTCTTTTTTCTTTTTAATTATTTTTAAATTTTAGCTGCTTTTCGTTGCAGAGAGAGTACTTCAAACAAGGAAAACTCGAACAGTTCCGCCAGATTTTGGAGGAAGGCTCTAGTCCTGGTATTCAATTCATATATATGTATATATAACTTTCTTAGTTGTGTTGAATTTTCGTGAAAAAAGAGGACTTGGTTGTTCGTGTTGATGCTTACTTGTTTTATTTTTGTTTTTTTTTTTTTGGGGGGGGGGGGGGGGGGGGGGGGGGGGGGGGGGGGGGGGGGGGGTGGGGGTGTGGGGGGTGGTTTTTTTGTGGGGGGGGGGGGTGTTTGGGGTTTTTTTTTTTCTTTTTTTTTTTTTTTTTAGCTACCTTGGAAAGATTGAGACTAAACAAAGAGAAAAGGAGGAACACTTCATCTTGGCCACGCAATACTACAACAAAGCCTCCAGAATCGACATGCATGAGCCTTCTACTTGGGTTGGCAAAGGTGGGTTAATGCTTGTTTTTGTTGTCGTTTATATCTAAGCAAAGAGTACAGTACAACATATTGATATATATATATATATATATGTATGTATATTAATACGTGTGTGTGCGCTGAAGTTTTTTATAGTATGGGTGAAAGTTTTTGTTAGACATCCATCTTGGTTTTGAACGCGGGAAATTGTTTCCTGTGATTATTTATTAGAATTTGCTGAGTTGTAGTTCCTATAGGGACATTTTGACCATTGATAGAGACATATAGGGTGCAATCATTTAAATTTCGTTTTCATGAAGTACCTGGTACCGTGGAGGGTAAACAACTTTTTGTGGCAATCTCTTGTCTGTGTGAAATCCTAAGTTGCTTCAATTCGTTTTTAGTTTTGAACTTTGTGTCTCTGACTATAACAAACCTGTAGGTTTACTTATGGTCTTATACCGTTGTTGAGCTTTTTGAAATTATTCAGCATCCACTCGATGCTGAGTCATGCCTCCAAATATAGCTCTCTTTAACCCCCTTCTTCTTTTAACAGGTCAGCTTTTACTAGCTAAGGGTGAAGTAGAACAGGCATCTGCTGCATTTAAGATTGTTCTGGATGGAGATCGGGATAATGTTCCAGCCCTTTTGGGTCAGGTATGCCGATATGTTATGCTTGATAAATCGCTATAACTTGATTTTTATGTATCCAATATTACCTTGTTTGTTTATATATTACTATTTTTTAAGTAATCTGGCATATCTACACACTATCAAAGAAATGAAGGAGACGAAATTATTAAAATTTTGATCGATTCTACTAACCTTAATTGCAAAGTCTTGGGCTTTTAAAGCATAGATATGAGCTTTTAGTTTAATAGCTAAGGACACCTTGTTCTTTTCTTGATCATTATTTTTTAGTTTGAAAAATTTTTCTTTCTTTTCAGTAAAGTTGCATCAAGTAATAGCCCTTTCTTAAGTCATAGTTTTTTTAATTTTACTGTGTGTGGTACCATAGTAATGAAGGTTCAGACTATTAGAATTTATAGTTTAAAACAAAGCCTTATGTTTCCTCTTCTTTTCGGTGCAGGATAATTCTAGGAATAAAAACTTTTCCGTTGTCTGATGCTGGGAAAATTATATGCTGAAACTTGATGCTTAGAACAATTAAGGGTGCCACCTTGTCCATGAATTTGTTTGGTTGTCTTAAATTGAGGCTTGGGCCCTCTGCATGCTTAACAACTAAGATATTAGAGATTGTAATAGCCTGGAGAGAAAAAAATAATGTGAATCTAGAGCTGATTTGATTAGCAGAGATATGCCTTTATCTCATTTTTTTTTCCTCCCTTATTGTAACTTGTCTGGGAACCTGCAGGCATGTGTTCAGTTCAACCGTGGACGCTATTCTGATTCATTGGAGTTGTATAAGGTTTGTATTCAATATTCTGCCATTTCTCCACCCATTCATTGTAACAAGTGGACTGAGATTTTCTCAATATTTGATTTTTATCACTATTTATATTCATAAAGATTGGGGTGTATATATATCTTCCTTTGCAGATAAAGTCACTGTTAATTCTGACTTTTGTAATCTAAATTTTTGAAAGAGGGCTCTGCTAGTATATCCCAATTGTCCTGCTGCTGTAAGACTTGGGATTGGTCTCTGTCGTTACAAGTTGGGTCAATTTGACAAAGCCCGTCAGGCATTTCAGAGGGTATTGCAGGCAAGTGATGTTGATTAATTTTGATGCATTTTTATCTTATGCTGCACATTTTTCGCCGTTGCCAATGGCTATACTCAATATGATAAATGCTTTGTACTTGCAGTTAGATCCAGAAAATGTTGAGGCTCTTGTTGCACTGGCAATTATGGATTTAAATACACATGAAGGTAAATTTTATGAGCATCTATAGAATATGATTTCGTCTATGCTGAATGGTGCATATGTTGTTCGGCTGTTATTTATGTGGAAATAAAATTCTGATTCTGCTACGGCCTAATTCTTATGCTGTCTTATATATCTTCAGCTACTGGAATCAAAAAAGGAATGGAAAAAATGCAGAGAGCTTTTGAAATATATCCTTATTGTGCAATGGCACTAAATTATTTAGCAAATCATTTTTTCTTCACGGGTCAACACTTTGTGGTTGAACAACTGACCGAAACTGCCCTTGCTGTTAGCAACCATGGACCGACAAAGTCACATTCTTACTATAATCTAGCACGATCTTACCATAGCAAGGTTGGACAAACAATATCTTCATTCTTCTATTACTTGATTGTGTTGAAAGCTATACGAAAGTATATCTATGCACATGTTTGTGTGTGTTCACGCATGTTTAGATGTAGGGAAAATATTTCAATTGGTCAAAGATTTTTCACTTTGTTCTTCAGACCATAGTAAATGCAAATGGCAAAACTTTATTTGGCACAAAAAGTGTGAAACTTGCATATTCAATACGTTATTCTATTTTTGTATTCCCATGCGTAATGCTATTTCAAATACTTTATGTCATAAATATTAAGCTTTTGAACTTGTAAAAGTGTGCTTTAACTTGAAATAAATTGGAAATTGTCAATGTTGTAATGATTAAATGGAAAAGTTTATACATCAACCAACAACAGTCAAATCCAAAATTTAGCATGTGCTACACTTGGTGCCAAATTTGCACCAAGTACAACATATTGCCAAACTTAGCACCAAAAATGGCATTGCATTGGAGAGTAGTTTTCTCAAATCTACTCCCTAACAGGGAGTCTAGTGCCGTACATGTGTAATGGTCCTTTATGTTTGTTAAACTACTGGAATGATATGTTGTCAATTTTTACATCTTCCCAAGCAGTTAATTATAACTCTAGTAGTACAAGACTTCAATTTATTTATTGACGTTCTTTTGCCGGATTTCAGGGGGACTATGAAAAGGCTGGGCTATATTACATGGCATCTGTCAAGGAAGTTAATAAGCCTCGCGAGTTTGTCTTTCCTTACTACGGTTGGTAACACCTCTCTGTTATTTTGCAACGTTATGTGTATTACCGGGACATATTAGCATAGTTTTAGTCCTGTTTTTAATTTGAAATGTATAGTATTTCTGATGTAGAGGAATTTCTGTCTATTTTGTTTGGTGCTCAAGTTTCTTTGTTGTTTGGCAATTCTTGTTGACCATGAAATTGTTATGTTTATATTAATTAATTTCATGTATTAGTGTGAAATGACTAAGCGCTAGATTCTTTGAACATTGAAGTATGTGTCTCTGTGTTTTGAAAATACACACAAGTGCACATACTAACGAGTAAGATGGATTTGCTCAGCATGCACAATAGATTTGAACAAACATTTTCAATATTTTACTAAACCAAAATGCGCATGATGATGCATAGCATTTGTTCTTTTGATCTATTGTCTCCCATTCTCTTTTATTCTTCTGTATAACTATGGTTTATTGGTGACAGGGTTGGGGCAGGTACAATTGAAGTTGGGAGATCTTAAAAGTGCACTAGCTAACTTTGAAAAGGTTTTGGAGGTCTATCCTGATAATAGCGAGACGTTGAAAGTGAGTTAAAAGAGAGGCATCTTGGAAATTGGGCATTATTTTTCAATTTAATCCCAGTATATCTTGTTTTTTTTCCCTGATAATTTCAATGTAATGAGTTTTTAATCCTTTTTTTTTTTTTTTTTTTTTTTTTCTGTATTTTACCCAATAGGTTCTTGGGCATATATACGTGCAGCTTGGGCAGACGGAAAAGGCCCAGGAATTTATGAGGAAGGCTACAAAAATTGACCCACGTGATGCCCAGGTTAGAAATCATGTTGTTTTATACTTTAACAAGTTGGGTTACTGATTTATTTGCTAAATTTGGTGTGTTGAGAAGCCGTTGATATGATGTGTAAGTTTCTTTATGCCCCAAGCTTATGTTGATGTTTGTAGAAGTTCTGAAACTTATAGTTGGTAACTTTTGCTGCATATGTATATATATATTATATGCATAATATATAATATATATATTTGCTGCATAAAATTTGTTGAGTAGTGAAGAATGTGTTTATTTGTTGGTTAGGCTTCCTCCGAATAGTCTCTGTTCTTCATTTCCTTACTTTGTCATGTTCATGCATTCACGCATCTAGATGATTAATATACATGTTTAGTAGAGATTTGCTGGTTCAATGTGTTACCTTTAAATTTGGGAATGCGCTTGTTCCACCTCATCCCTGCCAAAACAATGCTTTGTCATGGTTGAATTCAGATGCTTGTGATTTGAGGTATTATAAGGGCCCTTAGAAATTGTTGCACTATCTTGAAGCTTTTGTGGTGCAATTCCTTGGTTACAAATACTGGAGAACAAATAATAAATTTTAGATACCTTACTCCTTTCTTTTTTCAACTTTAATTTAATATTTAGCAACTTCTCTGTCTTACTTTGTTACAGGCATTTCTTGACCTAGGGGAACTTCTAATATCATCTGACCCTGTAGCTGCTCTTGATTCGCTAAAAACTGTAAGGAATTCATCTTTCACTTCTGTGTTATTAAGATGTCTCCTGTACAGTGATTGAAGCTTTTTAAATAATTTTTAATCCGTTGGTTTGAGTTGATCAAGATCTTCAAAACTATTGCAGGCTCGTACGCTTTTAAAAAAGGGAGGTGAAGAAACACCAATCGAAGTTCTCAACAATCTTGGAGTTCTCCATTTTGAAAGGGGAGAATTTGAGGTTGGAGCAGTTTCCTAAGGATTACTTTGGAAGAATCTTCATGCTTTTGTTGTTAATTTTGTGTGGTTTAAGACATCTTTTTTTTTTTTTTTTTTGGAAGTGTATTCGACTGCTAAGCCCTGTTAAATTAGTGTTGATTTCTTTTTCTCTCTACTGTCAGCTTGCTCAACAAACTTTCAGGGAGGCATTAGGTGATGGAATATGGCTTGCATTTATTGATGGTAAAGAAAACTCTCCACCTGTTGATGCTAGTTCATCTGTTCTTCGGTACAAAGACATGCATCTATTTCAGCATCTTGAGAAAGAAGGTCGTGTTGTCGACTTACCTTGGAGCAAAGTCACGGCACTCTTTAACATGGCAAGATTACTTGAGCAGTTGCATAACACTGAAACTGCAAGCACATTGTACTGTCTGATCTTGTTTAAGGTAAGATTTATTTGTGTTTTTGTGTGCATGACAAGGGTTTGTTTTATTTAGTACGTAAATAATATTTAGTTATTTTACCAGTTTGCCTCTTTGATCTTGGGTGTTTACTTGTTAAATTCATGCATGTATTTATTGTTTATTTTTCTTTTGTTACTTACCTTGTGGGATTGGTGTTTGTTAAAAACTGTGTTCTAACTTTGCAGTATCCAGACTACATAGATGCTTATCTGAGGTTTGCTGCTATTGCGAAAGCTCGAAACAATCTTCAATTAAGCATTGAGCTGGTTGTTATTCCTATAACACTTTCCCTTCTAATTCTCTCTCTCTCTCTCTCAAACAAACAATTCTTAAAGAATTTCTTTTTATAGGTCAATGATGCTCTGAAGGTGAATCCGAAGTGCCCAAAAGCGTTATCGATGCTCGGAGACTTGGAATTGAAGAATGATGATTGGGTTAAGGCAAAGGAAACATTACGTGCTGCTAGTGAAGCAACAGAGGGGAAGGATTCCTATGATACACTCTCTCTGGTTTGTGTACTTTTGGAGAGCTTGCATCTCTTAGAAATTTCACTTTAGCATCAAATGAAAATTTCATGGAAAACCTATTGTTGTTTATTTCTTTCAATTTCAGCCTTCATCTCACGATGCCACTTTGAATTATTTTAGGGGAACTGGAACTACTTTGCAGCAGTTCGTAACGAAAAAAGAAATCCCAAGTTGGAAGCTACACATTTAGAAAAAGCCAAGGAACTTTACACAAAGGTATTTAGATTCTCTTATATTTTTTTTTCTCTTCTCCTTTTCTTCCCTTGCATTCCGAGTTTTTTTTTTTTTTTTGGTCTGTGAGAATGAGGAATGTCCCATAACGGCTCAATTGAGGAAGTATTTGTTTTAATGTATCCTAGTACGTGTTCATCACATGCATACCTTTTTCAAATTTTTCATACTCATAGGTTCTAGCTCAACATTCTGCCAATTTATATGCTGCAAATGGTGCCGGGGTGGTATTTGCTGAAAAGGGTCACTTTGATGTTTCAAAAGATATTTTTACTCAGGTAAGTGTAAGTTTGCCCTTTTTGAATGGCCATGTGTTAACGATGGTTAAAATTTTCATTCTGAATTTTCAAATATGTAAAAACTTTTTAAGGTTCAAGAAGCTGCAAGTGGAAACATTTTTGTCCAGACGCCAGATGTCTGGATAAATTTGGCGCATGTTTATTTTGCTCAGGGAAATTTTGCGTTGGCTGTGAAAATGGTCAGTTTGCAGTATCCTATTTTATGCATCTTTATGGTTTTCGTTCTTTTAGTGACTGCATCCGTGTTGACACCACTTGTCATCTTGCAGTATCAGAATTGCCTGAGGAAGTTTTTCTACAACACAGACTCTCAGATTCTTCTCTATTTAGCTCGTACACATTATGAAGCTGAACAATGGCAAGACTGCAAAAAGACTTTGCTGAGAGCCATCCATTTGGCTCCTTCAAATTACGCGCTGAGATTTGATGCAGGCGTAGTGATGCAGAAGTTCTCAGCTTTAACCCTACAAAAGGAAAAGAGGACCGCAGATGAGGTTTCCTTTTCATTTTGCTTCTTTCTTTTGTTCCAATGCCCCATCGTTTTTATATCTTTTTTTTTTTTTTTTAAATTTTGATATGGCATGGTATGGCGAATTAGCAGTGCTCTATTGATACGGCATATTAAGACATGTTCTACCAACAAAAAATAAAAAAGAGAGAGAATGTCCTCACAAAAAATTATTGACAATGCAATTGGAGTTCCTCCTATGATTTTAATTTATCTCTCTCTCTCTCTCTTTTTTTTTTTAATGGGAAGTTCCTCTTATGTTTTGTTTTTTGTTTTATCAAATGTGCTGAAGAATTATATACCTGGATTGTTTGAGCTGTAATCCCATTAACTTCATCATAATAATCTTACTGTTACTTGCCTTCTGATTTCAATAGAACAGGGCTTTTTTACATCTTATTTTTCCTCTCCTTTTCCCTTTATATAGGTGCGTTTAACAGTTTCGGAGTTGGGAAATGCTGTTCGTGTATTTAAACAGTTGTCTGCCTCTGCTGCTTCGAACCTTCACTTTTATGGGTTTGATGAGAAGAAAATTGATACCCACGTCGAGTACTGTAAACATTTGCTTGAAGCTGCAAGAGTTCACTTAAAGAATGCTGAACATGAAGAGCAGAAAAACCGGCATAAACAAGAAGCTCTTCGTCAGATGGCATTGGCTGAGGAAGCCCGTCGTAAGGCAGAAGAGCAGAGGAAATTTCAGGTCTGCTGATCATGCTCTGTATATCTATTATTCTTGCAGTGAAGATGCTTAGTCAACTCAATAATAAAAATGTTTACTGATACTTTCATGTGGAAATAGTTGGAAAGGAGAATGCGAGAGGATGAACTAAAGCAGGTGAGGCAACAGGAGGAGCATTTCGAACGAATAAAGGTAAATGGTAGCATAATAATATGTTAAAGAAAGCACATCTTACTTTACTGCTAAGAAAGAAGCCTGTAAAATCGTCCTTTTTCCTGTATATCAATTCTCGTGATTCTTGTAAAATAAAATTAAATCCTATAAACGAAATAACAAAACATGATTTCTTCGCATTAGACCTGGTCAACATTATCCTTCTAAATGCTTTTTAATGCTGTGTATCAGATAATTTCTTTTGATCTAGGGAGATCCATGTTAGATTTAGAATTTTTTTTTTTTTTTTTTAATGTTAGATCCAGAATTATATTCACATAAAATCCACAAAAGAAAGAAAATAAAATAGAAATAAGAACACTCCAAAAGGTTGAGGAAATACTTGTATGTCTGGATTTTGCATCTTCAGGAGCAATGGAAAAGCAGCACATCTTCTAAGCGAAGGGACAGGTCGGAGATTGATGACGAGGAGGGCGGGAATAGCGAGAAGAGAAGGAGAAAGGGTGGAAAGAGGAGAAAGAAGGACAAGCACTCAAGATCACGTTACGAAACAGAGGACGTAGAAGCAGAGATGATGGATGATCAGGAAGAACTGGAAGATGAAAATGCCAAGATAAATTATAGGGAGCCCGGTGGTCAGATTAACGACCAAGATGATTATGTGGAAGAAAATGCTCATGATCCTCTCGCAGCAGCTGGGCTGGAAGATTCTGATGCCGAGGACGAGGTGGAAAATGTTCTTCCTATTCTTTGCATTCAACTTTTTTAAAAACAAAAATTTCCAAATCATGTCTCAGCTTGAAACTCGAGTCAACCATATGTTTGCAGTGTTAATGAATTGCCATGTCATGCCATGCCATTCTGTGGCTTAAACTAAGTATTTATTCTCCCATTCTACAAGCCGTTTGACATCTTCTCTTTTCCTTTGAAGGTTGCACCTGAATCAACGGCAAGCCGGCGGAGGCGGGCATGGTCTGAATCCGATGACGACGAGCAATTAGATAGGCAGCCAGAGCCTGGTGAAATCAGAGAGAATTATCCTGACATGCCGGGGAGTGATGGAGGTAAGCTGGACGAAGAAGGTGCCATTAACGACGACGAATGAGATCCACCACCTCGAACCAGAGGTCGGGAACAAACCTAACAAACCTAAAGTACAGGTGCTATTTGTGTTCCTAGATTTGAAAACTCAGTCACAATCTGTATTTGTACCTTGAAACTCGTAGTAATAGAAACAACGTGAGTGGGCTCTTTGAGATCCCTTTTTTTTTTTCCTTCTTTTTCTGGGAGTAAGGTGTTGCCTTAGAGCATTTATCTTACCTTTGCCCAAAAAAATAATAAAAAATGATATATGTATATATTTTTTCTTTTAATCTATATAAATGTGGTTTCTTTTTTTTGCTTTTTATTTTATTATTATTATTTTTTTGGGTTCTCTTATTATTCTTTGACAGCAGAGCCAGATCAATTTTTCTCTGCCAACTGACTGGTGAGGAAGTCTTTAGGACCTGTAAAGACACAGAGAGAAGGTCTGTCAATCACTCTTTTCCTCCTTTTGGACAAAATGCAAATGCAACTTACAGACCCACTCACCACTCACCACCACCACCACCACCACCACTACCAGATATTGCTTGAGAACGTGTTTAAACTTGCTCTTTTTGTCAGAACATAACTTTATTATCTTCCTCTCTACTCTGTTTGGCTTGCTCATTTTTGTCACTTTATGTAGCTCTGTATAGTAGAGGGAAGGAGGCTGAGATACTAGTTAATCTCGAACAACCTTAAATTATGGCTTTGGCTATCCCTTTTATCTGGTATTTTATATTCTTGTTTGTGAGTAAAAGAAAAGGTAACTCCACTTGTTATGGAGAGGTCAAATCACACCCCAAAAGTTCCCCAAAAAGAGAGAAAAAAAAAAAATCTATGGAGGATGCTCATGCCATAGGCACCATTAACCCTACCTTAACAATTTTTAATCAGATAATGCTTATAAAATGAGTGAGTGTAATGGCACAGCCCCAAAAAGATCCAAACCATTACTCCTTATCTTAAAATTTTAGTCGGATAACGCTTATAAAATGGGATAATCCTAACCTGACAATTCTAATCAGATACTACTTACAAAATGAATGTAACGGTGCAGCCATAAAAAGATCCAAGCCATATCATTAATCCTAACCTTAAAATTTCAATCGAATAACGTTTATAAAATGGGTGCAACGGTGCGGCTCAAAAAGATCCAACCCTCTGTGTGTGTGTGTGTGTGTGTATGGATGTCTGTGTGTGTGTGTGTGTGTGTGTGTGTATTTGCTGAAAAGATCCAACCCTATATGATACTTTGATCTGAATTCTAGCAGATCTTAGGTAAGGCCCCGCAGTGTAGAAAGAAGACATTTCAAAGCCTTTTCCTCCTTAGGAAGCAATACCTTTTTGGAATGCTTAATCGCAATGGTGTAAATGTAATAAACTAATCTTGCTTATTAAGCAAACATGTGTAGCTCATCTTCTATATATCAAGGATGTAGAAATATATACATACATACATATATATATATATATATATATATTATATAAGTTAGATTTGATAATGATGGGGGCATTTCCACGAGTTTCGTACTAGTACCTGAAATCATCTTCCTTTGAGCTTCATTTTCTGCTCAACTTTTGAGTAGTTAGCACATGGGTTCAGTTCAGAATCGTAAGGAGTCACTCATGAGTCATAATCTTGACTGCAGAAAAGTTTACCCCACCCACTCTTTTTTTTATTTTCCTTCACCCCCAAAAAAAGGAAAATGGAAAATCTCGTAGAGCTAGTTCATGGTTGATCACATTTAGATGGTTATTAAACTTTAAAACATCGTGTTTAACCAATAAGATTATGCTATATGGCTAACTCGTAAGAGCCTTAGTCTAAGGGTTACATTTACAATGTGAGGTAACTTACGAGTTTCCCAACTTTTACCTTTCACATTCATAAAAATGTCAGGGTAACTCATTTTGTCATTCTTTGTCATTTGGTGGCTTCTCCTTTTGCCGAAAGACAATCGATTTAGGCTCAACAAAATTGCTAATTTAATTTTGACCCTAAATGTTAGCTAAGCTAACGCCATGACTTTATCATTTGTTTTGTATCTTTTAACATATCAATAGCGTTATTTTGTGCGTGTATATGTATATAAGACTTGTTAATTATACCCTAAAAAATAAAAAGACTTGTTATTTATACGGTAGTCGTATCGTGCAGTGGTGCATTCCTAACCGTTGGATGAAAAATGAATGATTGATCTCTCTCTCTCTCTCTCCTTGCTGGATGTTCGGCATTACCAAACAACATGATACTTGTATGTTTAAATATACAGGTAATTTGCAAAATGACTTGATCACTTTCTTAAAAGTAATTAAAAAAAATTTATTAGCAAAATGACCTCGAACAACCTTTATTTTAGCTAATTTCAACTTTTGAGATTATCCTTTCGGCAAATATTTGTTATATATACCACACACAACAGTGCTACATGAACTACAAATATTCAATGGAACAAGGAATGGTAAAAAGAACTCAAGCCTACTCCAACAAAGAAGGGAAACTACTTCTTTGTCGTAGGTGTCTCTCTGGCTCAGCATTGTGGGTAGGGAAAAGAGTTAAATGAGTAATAAATGTCACCCTTTTTATAGTTTGGAGACCGCAAGGTTGGATCTAACTCTTTCCAAACATAATTTCAGTGCGAGCAAAGACGAGGCATATTAGCAAAAGCCTGGGGTCATTGGGTCCCCCAAGTATGGTATAATATAAAATATAAAGAGAAAAACGTTGAAAAGAACCCCCCCGCGTAAGAAAATCTTAGCAACAAAATCAAGCAAAGGCCAAGTCATTTCAATTCATATTTATGAAGTAGAGAGGGATCATTATACATCAACCAAAAAAAGCTACAAACATTGGATTCTTCATTTAACACACAGGGTCCATTTCAAAATGCCCAAATAAAATTGTTTAGAGAGAGAGAGACCTAGTAGTAGACTAGTCCCTAACCTCCCACGAAAAAAATTAAAAATAAAAAACACAAAATAAAACAAAGTCCCACCAGTTCAAGTACAATTTTGGCATTTATCTCAGGAACCCAGTACAGGAAACTCAATCAATCACCTGCAAAACAAAACAAAATGAACTTGTAGCCACGATTCCCAACTGGGTCATGATAAGAAAAAAAGATCACGATCAAGAACAAAGAACAAACCAACAAAGAGAAAAACAAAACAAAGAAAAAAAAAAAAAAAAAGTGAGTCCAAAAGCAACACCAAATAATGAAAGTTTTTGTGAAAGAGGATGGAACTTTTTCTCAGTTACTACCATTATGTGTGGTCCTAGAAGAAGTGAAGATTGGGAAGTCATAAGAAGAGTTGGTACTGGGAATTGAGATTGAGAGCTGTGTTGTGGAAACAGATCCACTGTTGGAAGACTTGTCATCCAAGTCAGGCCATGAGGAGGAGGAGGAGTCCCTTTCCTTCACTGGCCATTCATCAAAGAAGTGAATGGTTTTCTGAGTCTCCTCTTTTCTCTCAAGTTTCACAAAATTCTGGTCTTGACTTTGCTCTTGCTGCTGCTTCTGGGCATCTCTAGAATCGCTCTGAAGCTGCAAATAATGCTGCTTAGACGAAGAGGAAGAGGAGCAACTCATAGTCAGTACCGGTGTGAGTTGCCAAGAGTCATTCATGGATGAAGCAACCCTTGTGAAGCCACCCTTCGCTGGCTCTTCGGAGAAGAATGCACGCTCTTGATCACCATACCTATTTCTTTTTCCCCCCAATAAACAAACATAACAAAACTATCATCAAATATAACCTCAAAAAAAAAAAAAAAATCATATCAAGTTGATGAAAAAGTCCAGAATTCTAACCTCCAGTCAGAGTCGAAATGCAAGGAAGTATTGCTGTCTTGAGATGACAAGCCCATCAGCCCGTGATGAGTCCTGGGTTGATGATGATAAATCATAGGTTGATGAGGATCAAGAATATGGGTGTTGTTGTAATAAGGGTAGTGGAGATTATGGCGGTTTTGGGTGTCGGAAGGGAGCGAAGAAAAGGAAGAAGACGAGTTGGGTGTTTGGGAAGTCAGTGGTGAGGTGGTTAATGCAGAACTAGAAGGTGACTTCAGAACTTCCACAGGCTTTCTTGAACGGTTCTTCCCTCTATGCATGTGCCTCTCACAGTATTTCGAATCTGGAAAAGCCTCCTTTGAACACCTCCATTTTTTTCCATCTGTTCTTCTACACCTTCCTGGCTCTGGGTCTATTTTTCTCCCCAGACCCATCTGAAAATAGTTCCACCCAACTGCATACACACACACACACACACACACACACATATGTGTGTATAAAATTACATGTCTTTTAGAGATCAAATGAAGATTACTATTTTATTATTGTTATTACTTAACTTACCATGTTGAGGGTGGTTAGGGAATAGCTTGGAGGGCAAAGAGGAGGAGTCCAAGTTGTAGCTTCTTTTGATGGTGAAGAGAAGATCAGGTGGGATGGGAATCCCAGACGCCATGTACTTGAAGATGAGAGCTTGGTGTTCAAGCTCTTGCCACTGTGTTGCAGTGAAGGGATACCTGTTCCTTGCACTCATATCTTACCAAAGACTTTGTAGAGAGAGAAAGAGAAGAGAGAGAGAGAGAGAGAGAGAGACAGTTTCAGAGCTCAGAGGAAAACAGGGGAAGCAGAAGGTGTGTTTTGTGTTTGTATTTGTATTTGTATTTGTATTTGTATTTGTTTATGTATTTGTATTTGAGAGATTTTTTTTTTTTTGGGGGGGTATGGTGTGTTTGTGTTGTTTTGAAGGGAGTGATTTATGAGTAAAGAGAGAAGAGTAGGAGGAGGAGTAGGGAGGTAGGTATATTTATTTGAGGGACCATTGAGCTGCAGAATCTTCTGTACATGGATAAAAACTAATGGTTCTGATTATTGTGTTGCATGCCCACCTCTTCCCTTTTCCTTCTCTCTCTATCTCTCTGTCTCTTTCTCTCTCCTCTTTCTCTCTCCTCTTTCTGCTCGTTTTTGTGTCTGCACCTGTCTGTTGCGCTTCTGGTTCTTCTGCAGACTGCTGGCTAAGCTGCGTCTGTGGCAGCTCTTGTCTCTGACAACTCTACGGAAACCCATAAACTAAAAGAAAAAGTTTTAGAGAGAGAGATTTTAATATTATTATAATGTAAATATATGTACCTATATCTATATATCAGACTACAAGAGTTGGTGTCTGAAAGCCAATGGCCTGTCTGCTGAAGAGGATTGTACGGTTTTTTTTTTAAATTTTATTTGTGCTTTTATTACTGCTACTGCTATTACTAACTCTTTTACTTTACTTTTTTTCTGTTCCCTTTACCTCAGTCACACCAGTCGGTCAGGGCCTCACTTACAAATTGACCTTTTTTCCATTTGGGAAATCAGAAAAAAGAAAAAAAAATTTATTCAGAGCAGGTGTGCTCTCTTTCAGGGACTTCTGATTAATATGAAAAAAAAAAAAAAAAAAAAAACTGGGTCTAGACAGGTGTGGACCCACCACGAACTTTTACTTTCCTTTTTACTGTCCATTTATTGTAGAGATATTATATTACTAGACGTTTCAGATTATGTTGTCTTTTTTTATTTTTTTTTGATTGCATATCCAGATAAAATCTGACAGAGGAGAGCCCCACTGGGTTTATGAATTACTGTTGAAGTAGATTTTTACTGTATTTAAAATTCAGGTTTTAATTTAAAATTTTCATCTTAATTTTTAATTTTAAAAAAATTAATATAAATTATAATTAATTTTTTTAAAAAATTAATTAATTTAAATTTAAAATTTTCATCTTCAATTAATTTATCAAACAAATGTTTTATCTATATATTCTGATCATAATCATGGGATGATTTTAATCCAAAATCTTTAACAGGAGAGCAAATATTTTGCCACCCGCTTGTTACTTGGTGGTACGTTGTCTTGTTGCTTTGTTTGTCTGCTTGTTTTTTTTTTTTTTTTTCTTTTTTTGTCAAAGCAAAACTGTCTGTTTTTGCAAAATTAACCCTCTTGTCAATGTGACATCATGGGCATTGGTCAGTCGTGGTAAATTAATGAGATTGTGCAATTTAAAAAAGGGCATTAAGGCTCAGAAATCGACTTTTTGATTTCCTTTTATTCCTTTTATTTTTTTTTTTTTTGAAAATTTTAATATCTTGTAGTATCCGATTAGATTATTTCCCTCAAAAAAAAAAAAAAAAAAGGTATCAGATTAGGTTGGCCTGTTAAATTGTGCCTACAAGATACCTGTAACGTAAGCTGTAACTTCTCTCTCTCTTCTTGGTGGAAAAAGAATGAAGGTGGTGTTTGCCATTGTTTTCAAAACATTTTGGAAACAAAATGACACGCTTTTGAGACGTAAAAAATAAACCCTTTTCTAGATTTGGTTTGTTTATCAAATGTTTTAAAAACGAAAATAAAAATAAAAAAGTATAAGAATGATTTTTGTTAAAGAAATGAAAAATGGTTTAAAGTTGTTTTTCCTTTTTTGTTTTCATTTCTTAAGTGTTATAACTTGAAATATATGTTTAGAAACATATCTAATTATAATTTCACTTTTTCTTCTACTCAAATCAATCTATCTAAAAATACAACCAGATATAATTTTAAAAATGATTTCAACAACCCTTTTAAATAATCTCTCTCTTTTTTTTTTTTACCCAAAATAAAATCATTTAAAAAAAACAATGAGTCCGAAATCTCCCCTAACTGACAGGAGTACACAAGACATTATCATCAAATTTTGTGTCTTAATTTAAGATTGTCACATAGTGAACGTGGACTATGCTAGGAATAAAAAAAATAAAAAAACGAAGCAATATATATAATTTTAAAACCGTCAAAATTTTGTTGAGTTTCATTAAACTGATAAACTGATGGTATACAATTGTGTCTTAGGGCTCTCCCCCCCCCCCCCCCCCCCCCCCCCCCCCCCCACCCCCCCCGCGCGCTTTCTTTTCTGGTCTTCTACCAAATAATTCTCTTATTTAATCATTTTCATTTCAAGTAAAATCGATCTGCAATTTCTGTGTATAAAAGGGAAAAGAAAACCCACACTTAGAAAAGGGCAGCTCTAGAAGAGTGAAAAAAAAAAAAAAAAAAAAAGTTTGAGAGTTGAAAACCGAAAAGAGTAGAGATTTTTTTAACATTATTTGGTGGGCAATAAATCCGCTGGGACTAATCTTGTATTGAAACTTTCGCAGTTGTACAAAAGCAGTGCACGATGTAGAAGCGTTGCTATTCTCTGGCAGGCCAAAACCACATGCAAACTCACCTTTTTTTTTTTTTTTTTTTTTCCTTCCTTACAAAAAGACCCCACTCAGTTGATGCGTGGTTCTCTTATGCATCTTCTGTATAAATTCCCTTTTCATATTTCCCCTAATTAACACTTTTGCCCCAGAGTTCAGTACTTTACTTTCATTTTCTTCCTTCATTAGTTTCGTACTTCTTAACCCAACAACATTTTCTATAAACAAGAACTAAACAGAATAGAAAATGCTAGTGCTAGCACTGAACCAAATTTACCTCGGCCGAGATCGTTTTAACGTGGTTTCAACAAACCGAACTTTCGATTAAAAATTGTTAAGCAATAGTATGCTTAAGAGAAGGGTTTTCAACAAATGCAACGAGAGAATTAGCCTCTTGATGGGAATCGTGGCGATTACTGTTTCGGTCAAACGATATTATATCGTGCTAGTACAAATCTGTATTGTGCTCATAGACGAGTGAGTAGATAATCTCAAAGCATGTTTGATTAAAAAGGAATTCAGACCAAAATGAATGTTCGAATCTGCATAACTTCGTAAGCGCACGAGTTTGAGGCTAACAAGTTCTAGCTTATCGACCGCCATTTCACCACAATAATGAAGATTCATCAGTATCTATAAAAGCGGAAACTAATGAAATGGAATGTCAAAACAAAAAGGTACTCTCTTTTTCTTTTTGTATATAATATATCAGCAGAAGCCAAATGTTGCAAACGTATATGAAGAATATTTCTGATAGGAATACATAATAATCTTATAAAAACAACAAAACCAGGCCAGACTTCATTTTTATATATATACAATCACTTGGAGAAGTAGATGAGCAGGGTAAAACATTTTGGGCAATGGAAAATTTTTCGCTCTACCAAATCCTATAATAATTTAGAAAGGCTAGATTACACTGAACTTACGTTCACGTTACAATATGGAGACTGAACTCGAGACTGAACCTTAAAAATGATCGTCTCATTCCTTCTGGAAGAAAGAGAGCACAAGATCCGTATGAACAGAAAATAGTTGTGTGTCCACGAAAAGCTGCAAGCAGGAAAGAAAAAACATGGGTATCAACTTATAGGAAAGAAGAAACAACGGTATCAACTTATCCCGAGACGACTTGAACACCACAAAAGCATTGGATTGATAAAGTAATAGTGACTTGCAGTATGAGGGAAAGAAGTTTTAATCAGTCTGCGGAATTTATTGGATTCTGCCTCCCCTATTTTCTAATATACAAATCATCATCATCAAGAAGGGGAACCTAACCCTGGTATCGGGACATTTCTGAAGTAAGGTCGGTTACTAGCAAAACTTAGGGAAAATAAACTGAAACAAATTGGAAAAGAAAATGCACCTTCAAAAATGGTCGCTCACGACTTGGGAACGAGTCAATAAAACTCTCCTTCAAAAGTAAAGATACCTGAGCAATAAAGAAAATCAGATTCAGACTATTCGTTGATAATAAAATGTGGCTCATCATGAGAATGTGCACACGGTAAAAACATCAGGTTCAACAACTCAAAGGACAGAAAATTTTAACACTTTTACTAACAGAAAATGATCTCCTTTTTTTTTCGTTATTAACACTGAGGTATCATGTTCGGGATAATGTCCCATTTGTTGAAAACACTTCCACAGAATTTAGTTCATTTATGCTCATTATTTGCTTGAATAAGGATAAATAGATATACTAATTTGAAGATATCACAATCCACCAAGAAACTGTAATATCAAAATATGTTTGGCATCATAGAATATTGATATAGCCTTTCGCAGACACGGAACGCATACCAACCTTATCATCATTGGACTGTACATTTGTAATAGTGTGAGAACGGAGATTAGAACAAAGTGAATCCAAGTAAGCTCTTAAAACTGATAAAAACCCCTTGGCAGCTTCCACCTACAAGCAATAAGTGAAAAAAAACATTGGATATTGTCAATTGCCCGTTTTCAAGAAAATAATCGGTAACAAAAGTTACTAGAGACAAAACATGTCTCTCCCTAATATTTTCTAACGACTAGTAGTTAAAAACAAAAATTTGATGCTTTTGTAGCATTTTCCCACTAAGAGGAAATGACTTCAGTTCACACCTAAAAAAATTATATAACAAGAAATGCAATGGTCTATGTAGATGAAGCAAGAGATCACACCTGTACATCCGTGGACTCATACATTGGCCTTTTCTTCCCCAAATAACTTTCTCCAACAAGCTTTGCATAGTACGGACTTAAGGATGATAACAACTCCTTTTGCCTGGGCAGTTGAGGTATTGTAGGTGATTTCACCTATAGCAAAATGCAAAAGGAAATTGATCAGACAAAAAGCCTTTAAGTAAACATTACTCGTGTCGTGTAAATGGATGGTTACTATAATTACATACCTGGTTCTTATTCGCATCAACTAGAATGGCATTGGATAATTTTGATACTTCATTGGTTTTTTTCTTTATGCCAACCTGCACAATGGAGTTACCTTCAGTGCCCAAAGAGATAAGAAACATTACTAAGCCAACATTTAAATACTCACAATGTAAGGGACAGGCGCATCCAAAAAGTCAAGCATGTCGTTCGGCAAAACCTGGAAGTTTACAAACATGACCGAGGTCAAATAAAAAAGTAAAAGAGCAAGATTATCGCTACAACAGCAACTGCTCTACTAACAACTGTAGAATAAAGTTTACCGGCATTAGCAAGCTTTGCCACTGGAAGGGACGAATCAGAGGTATAATTGACAATACTATAGCCGATAAGATACCCTGTGTGCATTGTAATATTAAAAGGCTTTAGTTTTTTCCGATTAAAGGTACCGAAAGCAGTAAGACCGATAAAAATAAAAGGAACATTAACAGACTGCAACGAGTTTTAGCAAAAAGAAAGCCAAACACTGGAGAATATGATATAGGCATCTTTGGATAAATTTTACATGTTAATTACTCTAGCGCCCACATCCAACACATATCGAATCATCGTTAACATCAATGGATGCGACTCTTTTCCATTTCACATGTCAGGGAAGCAAATACCTAATTTTTTAAGTAAAACCAAATTCGAACCTAGCTCAAACGGTTTTATAAGTACTCTCAACCTAGAAATGAATGTGCGACACTTTTCAGTATAAAACCCTCTTTCAGCATTGAATCCAGCACACCCTATGAAGGATTTCAGAAAATGTCAACAAAAAAAAAAAAAAAAAAAAGTCATGGAGACCAATTATCTGTACCAAACAACTATGAAGTCAATGAGAAAGATAACGCACCAAATTGGAACAGATCACCACTATCTGTTTCTCCAGCAGTGCTCCCGCAAACAACGTTAATACCTGAAAAGTGCTAAAAGAATTAATAACCAAATATCTCATCAAGTACACCGGAGATAAACAAATTGAAGAGAGAGATATTCAATCCTATCTAAAGAAAATAGCCCGCATAATTTCAAGCATACGCAGCACGACAGTAATGCCTAGAAAGCTGAATATAGAAGATGATTAATGCAAAGAGTGAACAGTGCATTTAAATATTTAGCCAGTAACTTACACTTTCTAGTCGTAGAGAGCCACATAAGCTTGCAATAGCCCATATTGATAGTGCATTTGCTTCCTCTTCAACCATGAGTGCATTATGTGCCTGTCAAGACCAACAGCAATATGATGCAACCGACTGACTAGTCAAGTCTGAATTGAGGAGAAAAACTCCTAGGAATCACAAGACCAAGTTGAAATATGCTTCCATGGACAATAAAATGGAGAAGTGAAACTGTTATCACAATCTACCTCAGCATATTCTAAGGTTGAATTGCATGACCTCAGGTCAATAGTTGAACCGGTAATATGCATGACGGTCTGATCCGGTCTATGATATTCTAATGGATGCAGGTGCTCCAAAGGATGAAATCTAATCATGGAACCCCTTGCAGGGCAATGTAAGCGGTAATACTCGCATATAATTTGTAAAGAACCATGATCATTTGCCTGGAAAATTAGTGGCAGAATAAAATTAGTGGGGGAAAAAAATCAACTTTCAAGAGGGAATGGTGCTAAGATATTAAACACCTAAACAGATTATCTACAAAGAAAGGTACCTTCGCCCATTCCAAAATATCAATAAGATCACTAGAATCATCTTGGCCAGAAAAGGATGCTTCTTCTGTCTCAGTGTCGTCGATGTCACTCCGGAAATTCCTGTCCTCGCAAGGAGAACCCTGAAAACTGCACAAAACAGTTGCAGATATCCTGGTTACACATAGTCCACCATGTCCCCTTTCACCCACTTTCATCCTGGACCCATGAAAGGAAGAAAAAGAAGAGGGAAATAAAATACGCTACAAACAAATTAATGCATTAATTCCTGGAAACCAAACGACCACTACATGGCATATGGAAAAACCATGCAAGATGAAAGACACCATATTCGTGAGGATTTACCTCGACGAAGATTCAGAGCTTTCATACTGGTAATAACGCAGGAGAGGCAGAACAGCATTTGGTAAACGCTTTTCAACTGCTTGCTTGTTCAAAACAATATCATCAGCGTAAACATCACAATCTTCACCATCTGCAGCACCAGATTCTCTTTTGGCTACAACTATTGGGGTTTTGGGCTCAACTAGAACAACGTTCTCGTTAATACTTCTCTTCAACAAGTCGACATCTTTGTCAACCATTTGAAATTCCAGGTGACTGCCATTGTCTGTAACCGTTCCAGGTTCAGAATCTTTGAATCGGGAAAATTCCACCGATCCATTGAGCATGTCCTCTCCAGCTCTTTCATCTCGTGACGTACTATCTGAAGTTTCTTCTGTATTTTCATCTAAATTTTCTTCCTTGCTATAGTCTTCTAGTGATTCAAAATCTAAACCAGCAATACCTTTTGTCAGTCGTTCTAACCTTTCTTCAGTGAAGATACTGCAAGAAAGTAGCAAAAATGTCAAATTAGATTAAACAAGATCGAGAAACAAATATAAAGTAAAAATCCAACACGTACTACTAACTAGGACTACATTCCAAGATTGAACAAGAAAAATTACATTGCTTGATATAATGTAAACAAACCTATTCAATACAGCAAAGTGTAATTCAAAGAAGGGGAGCCTTGAGAGAATGCAATAACATCTTCGAGTGGTAAGCATATGACGGCTCAAAGAGGGATAGGAAGGTGTTTTATCTGAGATAATGGAAAGCAACCCAGAGGGTTTGTGTACTAGTTCATCAACTAACACACAACATCCATACAACGTTGAATCATCGGCAACCTACAAAATGTTGCAGAATGAAATGCATTGTGAGGATAAAGAAAATAGAATGTTTAGGTTCAAGCAAAAAGAAAAATAAATCATGAGTTAACGGTACCAAATGGAAGCAAAGTTAGAGACTGCTCTTTTTACACAATAAAGAATAAATGAGAAAGGAAGCGATGCAATTTTAGTTTTTTTACTTTACCTGTAACCTGAATACAAAGGACAGGTCGCTTTGTTTAAGGTGCTCCTGCGTTATAACATCACCACTAATCAATCTTCCAAGTTATTTATTCAAGTCTTAACTGAATAGAACAGATTAAAAAGCATAGAAAATTAAAATAGAAACAGACGTTAGTACTCAAGGCAGCTTATATCGAGTCCAATAGTAAGCGATAAAACCATGCTCATGTTGTTGTCTTCACTTCATTATTTTGTTAGCAGGCCAGACATTCAAGTGTAAAGAAAGAATAGTAGTCGGAGACCTGCCTAAAACCTTTAAAAGCTTCAATCCTCAATATGTAGAGATAGCCAGTGTGTACTGTAGAAATGAGAACTACTCTACAGACGTGCACCTTGCAATGCTTGGGAATATTAACGTGCCCAGTGAAGTTAGATGGAAAATACCATCTACTTAAGAAGTTACTCAAAGTGAAGACAAAATGATAACAACCCTAAAGGACTAATAGCAGAAACCTCATAAGACCATGGAGGGTCAAATGACATAAAGCTCTTGGCACAGAGAGATCATCAAAGAGAAAGAAAGAAGAAAATACAAACATTTGTAAGACAAATTTTGAAATTGGTACTAGGAAGACGAAAGCAAAATACCTGCCCAAGAAGAATTTCATTCAATTCACTCATAGAAGGAGTTCTTTCAACAGCATGAACCTGAAAATGAAACCAACAGATTTAGAACCACTTACACAACTTCATGTCTCTTGGCCCAAACTAAAATATAAAATAGACAAGACAAAAAGCAAAGTTGATCAGAAAAATCATAGATATATTTAACCTTGTAGATTTTCTTCTTCTTCTTTTTTTCCCTGTAAACATGAACCCTACAGATTTTTATCTTCTAAGAAATATGAACCTAAAATGAACATTACCCATTGAGGGTAGACTAGTTAGCTGTTTGATAATTTAACACATTTTTTACTATGAAATGAAACCTCTACAAACAGACTGTAACTGTAAAACTATCCTCCAGCTTAAAGCTAACACAATAGAACATGTCACAATAGAGTTTTGATCAACAGAAACGATGAATGAAAAAAGACCCCTCAAGCAAATGCCTAACCTCCACGCCTCCAGGGAAGCAAAATGAAAGAAGATCCTTGTATTTGAGCGGCAGCTGCTTTTCAGGAGGGTAAACAAATAAGACCTGAAAAGAGAGAGAGATGTCTTCACATCACTTACAAAAAATTTTAATATGCAATCAAATTGATCATGTTGGCAACCAAACCACAACCTGTGGTTCGAGATTGGGTTCTACACGTGATTGATTTTGGGAACTAAGTGTACTTCGCAATTTGCCAGGACCTTCGGACTTTCTTCCGACATATTGCCTCTCGAGTGCCTGAATGTCACAATTAGGGTGAAGTCCAACAACTACCATGCTCTCAAAAAGCCTTGTCGGCTCCTTTAAAGACCTATGGTCCTGCACGCTTAAATAAGACATATGTTACATAAACACTATGGCTAAAACTTTGAAGCACTACAAGATCAACCAATGTAAGAGGCTCAAACATCCCACACGTGAATTTCAAGCTATCAGTTAAACCTTAAAAATAATTACAAACAGCAATCAGAAGGCCCGGAGTTCTTAACATCGAAATAAGTAACATGAAATGAAACCAATCCACTGAAGCCGAAATGCCTTACCAAGTACTGCAACTGAAAGTTTGCCCATTGACGCTTCAGGCTAGTCAGAACTTCCGGATTATAAGTTACATTTTTCACTTCAGGAGGCTGTGAGAAGCCTTTCAGGAAACTAGCAACTTGGCGCTGTATTTTAAGAAGTTGGCTGCCACCATTATCATCTTTCGACGAAAATATCACTGACGGCCGCGGAGAACGCGGGGCAGTGGCTGCTGCTGCAGCGGCAGCTACCACTCTCGCGACATCTTCCGTGGTTTGCGTAAAAAACGAAGCTCCCCAACTAGGGCTGCCTGAATCTTCACTCTTAGTCATTTTCAAGAGACACCCACCTGCCAAAAACAATAGTCATTTTCAAGAGACACCCACCTGCCAAAAACATTTTATATTCACAAAAACCCAAGTACAGAACACGAATTAACTAACAAAAAGATTAACTAAGCCATCAATATCCGCAAAAAAACCAACAATTATCAAAACCCGGAAACTCCGAAAAAGTGAAAAATCGAAATCACAGCAAATTATGCGTATTTTTGTTCTAATCATTCAACATTTGTCAAGAAGGAAACTTTGACCAACTATTCTCCCTAAGCCTAAGTTAGATTTAAGCTAATCTTAATAGCAAAATTAATTCTTAATTTTTCTTTTAGAAAGTAGATCACTAAACTTTATCTAACTCGTTAAGTTACATAAGCTCACCCATCCTCAACTCCCTTCCACATAAAAATAAATAAACAAATAAAAAGTAAAAAAACAAAGAGAAAACAACAAATTTCTGTACTCCTCCAATACAAAGCACGAATTCAACAACTGAATTTCTCGAAACGAAAAACAAAAGCTACTGGAAATCAAGATCACAAAATATATATATATATATTTATATATATATTATATAATCAGAAAATTTAGAAAACAAAAACAAAAAAAAAATTTAATCAGCTTTTATAAAAATAATTAATTAACAGAGAAAAGTGAAATTCGATTACGAAAATCAATAGAGCGTGAAACTGACCTTCGAAATGACCTCCGAGCAAACTCCTAGAGAGAGAAAGAGATAGAGATAGAGATAGAGATGGAGATAGAGAGAGAAAGCTCTAGGCGGCCATAACAAAGCTGTTGGCTTCAGCTTCAGGAGGAGGAGGAGGAGGAACCGCGAGGGAGAGCGGAAGATTCGTATTAAAATTAACTAATTACGCTTAATTAAATTAATTTAAACAAAATTTAGTCAAGGGTTTACACAACCCAAAAACAAACAACAAACAAACAAACAGGCGAAAAATGGAAGCCTCGTCTATGTCGAAACGAGTTTATTCTGAAAAAAAAAGGGTCAAAAAAAAAAAAAAAACAGAGACAGAGACAGAGAGAGAAATGGGCAAAGCTTGAAGCTATTTTTCAGAGCAGCTGTTTCTTCTTTTTCTTCTTCTTCTCTCTTGTTCCGTGTTTGGCTCCGAGTTTATTACGTGGTTCAGGAGATAGAGACTGTGTTTGGTAACGAAGCATCCAATGTACCCCACCCAGTTTTCGCCTATCCTCATCTATCCTTTTTTATTTTTTATTTTTTGACCGGTATCATTTATGGTGTCTTTCTTCGTCGTCATGGTAATCAGAATTTAAACTCTATATTTTATAATAAAATCATATATAAAATAATCATTTGATTATTTATAATTTTTTTTTATCATTTTGATCTTTTAAAATCAGTGAAAATAAAACATAGATAATCACACCACTATCTCATATAAACTAAAATGAGAACTATTATAATAATATTTTATTAAGTTAGGGTTATTTCAGCTACGTAAAAATAGATTAAGGAACAAAATTACACAAATTTAAAAATTCACAGATCAATCTAACAATTTACCTTAATTCAAAATATTAGATAGCTTTTGAGGGCTTTTAACAGCATGCATTAAATATAAGCTTGCGTTTGGATCATCAGTTATAATTAAAATTTTTAAGTTGAAATTTGTTAACTTTTCAAAAATTAATTATGATTTTTGTTGATTTTTCAGAAAAATATAGAAATCTAGCAAAAATGTACAATTTAGTTAGAGACAAAATGGAGAACCAAACAAATGCTTATTTTTTTGGAAAATTTTAACTTATAACATGACCAACATTTAAATTTTTATATTATTTACAAGTTTAATATCAAAATCATAATTAAGTACGAAACTATTAAATAAGAAAATTTTAAAGATAAAAAATATTATATTATAGTAATGAATAGTATTAGGGACATCAATTCTAATCTAAATTTTTAAGTATTAACTCATGTGTTATATTTTTATTGATAGATACATTCAATTGATGTAGTAATATTTTAAACGCTTATTAATAAAAGAACAACAACTTATCTATCATATTAGTTGATACTTAAAAATTTATATTAAAATTAATATTCTTAATATTTTTGAATAGTATTTGTAATATTCTTGAGAACCTTTTCTTAAAACCGAATTTTACTCATTTTTTGTATTTGCTAAAGATTTTTCGTCTTTTTTTTAATAATTCATTAATTAATTTATAAAAAAGTTGGCTTTTGTTTACTTTACAAGTTACGAGCAAGCACTTTGCTCTGATGCGCACGGCGCGCAATGCGCCGCTCTGGAGGGGGGTTTCCACGCTACTAATTGTTCGCACCCTAATATAGGTGTTCACGCACACGTGTCACTCCTTCTCGGAAAAATCTCTTGCTCCTGCCACGTGTACGCATAATATCCATTAGGAGTGACAATGAATAGAGAGCTTAATAATTAATAGCTTGTTTGGTTCACAAGCTCAAACTCAAGTTTTCAAACTCAAATTTTATCTTTTTTCTCAAAAGTTTTTATTTTTTTCTCAAAAAGTTTTTTGTCTTCTCTGAAAAGTCAACAAAATTTACTATTTAAACTTCAAAAATTCAACTCAAACTCACGAATCAAACAAACCCTAAAAGTAATTATAATAGTTCAATGGGAGATTATTTTCTAGAAAGAAATAGGAGATTTCGTGATAGATAATGACGGAGTCAGATATTAATTCAGTGAAAAAGAGAGCATGCATCAAAATTTCTGTTTTTAAGAAATAAATAACATCAAAATATATCAAGTATAGTAAAATTTTAGTAGAAATTATTGGATTTTCAATTTTTAATAAGAGTAAAATTAGAAAATTATAGGATAAAATTAAAAGGAATATAAATTTTCGGTGGGGGCTCCCCCACTAGGCCTGCTCTACCTCGGCCACTGGTGGTGGGGAAACGGATAAAGAATTTTCTTTTATCCTTTTTTTTTAAGAATATTTTTATTTTATCCCTTTTTTTTTTTTTTTTTGGTGATAATTTAGGACAGGAAGAGAGATCCCACTCTCAGCGAATGTTCCTAAATTGTTATACGAACCTACCCTTTTTTTTTTTTTTTTTCTTGATCAGAAAATTCTACCGGATGGTCATTCTATGAGGCTATTTTTCTTAAATTTGAAATTCTTTATTATTCATAATTTTATGATTAAAATTTAACTCAAACTGTATTATGAAAAAATATTGTCTAAAAACTAATTACATCAAGAAAAAATAATCCTTAACTATTCTTTTGTTGCTTTCAGGGGCGGAGTTAAGGATGCTAGTGGGGGCTGTATCCCCACTAAAATTTTTCCTTATTTTATTTTTATCCCATAAATTTTATAATTTTTCTTAATTTGCTCATTAAAATTAAAAAATTCTGATACAGTTCTTATTTTATCCTCATTAAAAATAAAAAATTCTCACATAATTCTCATTAAAATTAATTTTTATACAAAAAAAAAAGTTTAGATTTTTATTGTTTTGCCTCCACTAAAATTAAAAATTATCACATATATCTATTAAAATTAAAAATTCTCATATAACCCCCTTTAAAATTTATCTTATTTTGAAAAAAAAAAATTGATATACACGTCTACTAAAATACATTTTTGACTCCGCTATGTTGCTTTATATATTCCTTAAGAAAGATCAGACATTATTCTTTTTTTTTTCTGGTTGGTCCGAAATTATTCTTATTTAATTGAGAAAATACACCAAGAATTTACTGATTTGGCAGCACTATAGCACAGCTGAACTGAGTTATTCAATATAATTAGTTGCAATTTGACAAATGGCAATAACTTATAATTCCATAACTTGCAATTCTATAACTTATACACCAAGTATAACTTGCAATTAGAGCACATGGCCCGCACGGCATGGATGGAGTTTCAAAATAATAATTATAATTCTATCACTTAATATTAAAGGGATTTTAATGTTTTTTTTTCTTTAATCTTCATTATTCATTATATTATTTTATGGTGATGATTTTGTGCGTGGGGATGTGTGGCATGATGGTTGGTGTCAAAAAGTGTGTCCCTTTTTTTCTTTAAAAAAAAAAAAAAAAGTGTGTGCCTTTTGCTCTAGACTAGACTAGTGATATACATATATATATATATATATATAAATAGTGTGTTATTCAGGATTCAGGCGAGGGGGTTGGTCGTTGGGTCCACTTTAGTTAGCTCATTAGTTGATGACCAACATGACACCATCATTGTTGGACTCGAGTTAGCTTTATGGCGGGTACTGCCTTTCGGTACTGTGTGCAGTTGGAGATCCACTATTATTTCTCTCTCTCTTTCATCAGTATTGCGTAGAACTTATATGGTACGATGTCTTAGGGCTCATTTGGAGACGTCTAAAGATGATATTTTGAAGGTCGAATTGAAATATATGTTTATGGAGAAAATTTTTTAAAAAAATTTATGATATAAAAGATAGTGCAAAATTTTAAATATGTTCGGAAAAAAAAATACAAAATGGATTTTATCTTGTTCGTCTCGTCGTTACAAGCATTTTGACATAAAAATCATCTTATTCTGATTTTAATTGAAAAAGTTATGAATTTTTAAAGTTAGATTTTTTGAAAATGAAAAAAAAAAATTTTGCTGTAAAGCTGAAATTTTTAAAATATAGTGTTATATTTACCATAAGGAAATGGCACCCAAATGGGCCCTTATTGTTTCGTATGTGAATGAAAACATTGTTTTGATTGTTATATTAATTTTTCAATGTAATAATCTGTAATAGGAATAATTATGTGTCTTGTATCGTAAGTTTTTTACTAAATACTCATAGATCAGATTCTTAGAAAATTAATCAAACGGTTGAAAATCAGTTATTATCGATAATACGAAATAGAAGATCTTGCTACAAAAGCTCTATTGTTTCTTTAGCAAAAATTAAAATAAAATAAAATAAAAAGAGCTCTATTTTTTTTTCTTTTTCTTCCTTTTTATGGTTTTTTTTAGTACGAGTTGATTTACTCTTTAATTCGTTCTAGTATTGGGGTATCCTTACCATAGGATTTAATAGACTTATTGATCCTTTTCGTAGATCTATAATAACGTCAAGGAGGCATGAATGAAACTATATTTTTTAACTAAAATTAGAATGCAATTATGTGTTCTTAAATTTTGTCTTTCTTTTTATTTATCTCTTTTGTAATCTATTTGTGTCCTTCTATTATTATTTAAATGTATTAAATTTATAATTAAAATTAAGGAGCTCTTGATTTTGGGCCATGGTAGCTCGACCCCTAAGTCTGATTAGGTTAGATATGCAAGAGAATTTTTTACTACACGGTCAAACTCACTTTATAAATATTGTCTGATATAAATTATAAAATTAAAATTAAAATCAATATGATGGGAGCATCCCATGATAGACTTCCTCTTACTATGTCTAAAGAATCATCTACTGTCACGTATATATTCTCTATTTAATAGGGCATTCAAGTCCATATTTGCTCTACTACGTTGCTCATGCTAAAGAAAAATTGTATTTAACAACACTCCGCTATTGATAATTTCAATATAGTGGTTGCAGACAAAAATTAATTGTAATTCTAAATTATATTTTATCATAACATATATAGTTTAGATATTCATTTCAAATTTATAATCTATTAATAATCTTTAAAAAGACGAATGCACTTTTTATTTCTTTTGGATCATGTAACGGTCCAGTCATCTATTATGTGGATTTTTTTTTTATTTGTCTATTTTACAAGCTCGTCAACTAGTAATGATAATAATAATCATATCAAAACTGTAGCTAGCAAAGGAAGGTTCATACTTCATAGCCAAACAAAACAAATGTTCTAACCTTATTTGGACGTTAGTTTTACTTTGTTCGTGCTAATTTGGATTCATTATTGTGTATATAATAATGTTTTTTCCCTTTATCTTCAAGGCAAAATTGCATCCACAGTTATTTATCCATTTATTTTATTTTTATATTCTTTTGTTTTGTGATCCTTTGATTAGGAGGTACCAAGTTCCAATAAATAAGCTATTAATGGTCGTGGACATGAAATTCAAAAATCAAAAGGATGAGGACGTTTATATATATCCTCCGATACGAAATCTAAACAATTAACTTGATATCAAGCAAATTAAAAAAAAATGAATAGTTTAAGTACATCAACTTTTGTACGGAAACTTTTTATCGAGTGTTGATAATTTTCCTCTTGGAAAGAAACCCAAAATGAATATATTTTCTGTGGCTCATTTCATTGAAAGGGATAGGCTTATTCATAAGTTTGCAGCAAAAACCACTAATAACAATAACTACAAATAATAATAATAATAATAATAATAAAAGGGTCATTAATTTTAGGATTATAAATCGATAGTGAAAGCTTTTTATTGTTAAATTTGTTCACAATAAATTGATATATAAAAGTAATAAAAGCAGACACATTTAAAATAGATTTGACGACAATAAGTTTTTTTTTAATTGTACTATATAATTGAATAAGATAAAGATGGGATGGCTTATGCCGTCATACCTCTTTAAAACCTTTGACTTTTGCAGCACATAACTGACCAGTCCATAAGGGGGTGCTGCTATTTGAAGGATTTTATGTTGAATGAACTTGGTGACAAGGATTATCTTCTTACTTTCTTTATTCACATTGTAATAATGATAAAAACAAAGTCATCGTTACGCTTCCACATATATCTTTCGTTAAGATTCATTCCTCCCCAACCCAAGTGGACATTTAAGGCCTAGAAAAAGAGGAGGGGGAAAAAAAAAAAAAAAAAAAAAAAAAAAAAAGACAGAAAAAGATAAAAGGTGATGATTGGAGTTAAGCAGCTGATGGGGGTAGCTATGTCAAACCATAAATTGGCCATGTTGAGAAAAATTCCAATTTAGACGGGGACCTCTCATAAGGTTGCTCAGCTGTTTTTTTTTTTTTTTTTTTTTTTTTTTCATCATATACTCACACGCCACACCAACTTAGGTTATGAATGGTACAGGATCGGTTCGGAACAGGGTGATTTTCTTGCTAACCCATCTAATAAATAAAAATACTGTTCTCACCAGCATGGGTTTGTAGCCCTTTGAACTTATGTGGTTGTGTTACGGCTCCTCCGTTTAGATCACATGTCTATTTTCGAAAATGAATATTTTTTTTGTTTCAAATTAAGAAAGTCTTTTTTTCTTTTTAAAGAATAAGATAGTATTTGGATATGTAAAAAGTTTTTCTTTTTGAAAATAAAAAGTTGTTTAGAATGAGAAAAAATAACGTTGAAAATAGAACATTATGAGAAAATTTTAAAAAATTATTATTTTTTTCTAAAAAGGTACTACACAAAATAAAAATTCAAATGATATAGCTTTTATTTTTTAAAATGAGAGAATTATAAAAAAAAATTTTGTGACAATTATTTTTTTAACAAAAATTTTGCAGCTTTGAAAATTAGACATGTCATCCAAATATACTAACATTTTCTTCAAAATGTTTTTCTTTTTGACTCCATCCATTTGAAAAACTTTTTGACTCCGTCTCTCATTTAAAACCTTTGGCAATTGTATCAACTGTCAATTGAGTACGTGGAACAGATACAATTATGGAAGCAGAAAGTGACAAAAAGAATAAAAAGATTGCATAAAATAAAACTTGTACTGCATTTAGATTATAGATTTGAATTTATAAATTAAGTAATTAATCCAAATAGTCTTTAAATTCTTTATAATGTGATGGTTTGATCTCTGTTTTATTTATTTTGACTAAAATGATCATGAATTCTTGAAATATTTATATTATAGTCCTTTCTGTCCAAAACCATTAAATTTCTAACGAAATGAGTAATTGAGAGGGTATTTTAATAATTTAAAAATAATTGATTTAATTAAAATTAAAAAATCATTAAAAAAATTAAAATTCATCATTATTTTCTCTCTCTCTTCTTCCCCCTCCCCCTCCCCCCTTTCTTTCTCTTCTCATTTCTCAGATCCGTGGATGGGGGGGCAGGGGTTGGTTGGGTTCGGGGGATCGGGGCCCAAGCTCGCCTGTGACGGGGGGAGGAAACCCAGATCAGAGTGTTCGGGGTGGCGACGGGGGTGGGGGGGGGGGGCACGGATCTGGCGTAAGGTGAAGGGGGCTTGTCACCGGCGACAACTCTCTTTCTTTTCCCTCCCCTTCGATGACTCCCTCTTTCTCCCTTCACTCTCCGCCGGCTTTCTCTCTCTCCCCTCCAACAAGTACTCATTCTCTCTCCCTTCCCCCTCCGGTGGCTCCTTCTCTCTCCCCTCCCCCTCTAGCAGCTCCCAACCCTCTTTGCTTATATGAATTCTTGTTTGGCTGCCCATAGGTTTGGGTGTTTTGTGGATTGAGGGGAAAAAAAAGGAAAGAAAGAAAGAAAGAAAGAAAAAATTGAAGGAGAAGGTAAATGAGTAAGAATATAGAAAATTAAGCGATATTTAGTCTTTTTACTACAAACATTACGATTTGAGTAAGATTCTGTTAGAAATTTAACAGTTTTAGACGGAAATGACTATAATGGCCAACATTTTAAGAGTTTAGGATTATTTCGGTAAAAAATAAATAAAACAGGGACTAAACCGTCATCTTATAAAAAATTCATGAACTATTTGGGTAATTACTATTATAATTTTAATAAATTTAAATTTTTGTGAAGAAAAACATCGTAAGAAAACATTTTAAATAATATCAACATTACCCCTCAGTTTTATAAAATATTAGTTGTCTCAAAAATTATAAACACGAGGAAATAAGGGAACCATACCAAGTCAATACCTATGAATTTGTAAATATTATTTCTCAGTTGAATGTTTCATCAATACAATGAAAGTAATTGAACCAATTTGGATAATATACGTATAAAAATAATATATGCGTCTACCTTATACCTAAAGTCAAGAAAGTATTGCTTGACGCGCCGAAAAAACACATATTTTATTTCCCTTCAAGCGTTAGTCAAGGTGTTGATGCTTAATACATATTATCACATCTTTTTCAATTAGCAAACAAAATAGTGTTTGTTATAAAAGGGCAAAGGAATTCAGAAGCCCTTTCCCCAGGAAAAAAAAAAAAGACAATTGTAAAATTAGTTTTTAATGATGAGTTTACCTTTTTTTTTTTTTTTTTTAAGGAAAAATCTGACAATTTTATTCTAAATTAATGATATCAGTTTTAACAAATAAGCCCAGAAATTTGGGCAGTACATCAAGCGAAACATGAGAATAAGAATTAGACAATGCTAATCTAGTAAGAAAGTGGACTATTGAATTTCCTTTACAAGATCCACAGTAAACGAACCACTTCTTACTTGCAAACAAGAATCGCGAATGTCGTTCAATGATATTTGCTTCACAGAACGTTGAATTGAAGAGTAAACTGCTTTAAAAGCATTAAGAGAATTCGTTTCGACGATACCACTTCGAGAATCACAGGATAGAGCTAACCACGCACCTTCCCTAACCGCCAAGCATTCACCTACGTGAGGAGAGAAAAGTCTAGCCATCCGCCTAAATACCGCCCCAAGTACTACCCCTCAATCATTTCTCGCCACAACTCCAATACCAATAAAACCAAGAGCATCATCGATTGTAACATCCACATTAAGCGTAACACATCCATGCTCTGGAGCTTTCCATTTATGCTTAGAAACCACTTGTTTTGGTTTAGCAATTTATCTAAACCATTATAGACCAAAAAATCCCCAAACAATCTCCCAGCTCAAACCACAACTTCCTTTGGTTCATCAAATCTGCCCTCAAAGATGCGCCTATTGCGATCACTCCAAATAGCCCAGAAGATCATACAAAAGACATCAAAATCATCTCTATGGCAATGAGTTGTAGCATGAAGACATAAAACACTAACCGGCCCACCCTTAAAACGTTCCAAGATACCGCCAATGGCTGATTGCATCCAAATCTCTCAGACCATATGACACAGCCAAAGAGCATGGCAAGAGTCCTCCTCCATATCTCCATATCGTGGACAGTTTAAGTCAATTGTCACACCCCGTCTAGCCAAGTGAAAGCGGACTAGAAGAGCTCTATGAAAAGCTCGCCACACCATAATTTTGACCTTACTTGGGACTCTAGTCGACCATAGTTTCCTCCACCAAAAAACCTTAGAGTTATGTCCAGAAACCAAATGCCACCCGCCTATCCTCCATTTCCACCTTATACCTCGATTTCATAGAGTAAGCACCTTTAGAATCAAAATGCCAAATCAAACAATCCTCCTTTCTCATGGCACTCAAGAGGGATGCTCAAGATACTCTCCTTATCTGCTGGCCAAAATATCTACTCAATCAAAGCTTGATTCCAACCAATATCCATACTAAGAGAGGAGACTCTCAAGTCGGACAATTCGTTGGAGGGATAGTGATCGGACGAAAGTGTAAGGCCTCGGGAACCTCGCGCCTTGAAAAACCCACACATCATCACCGCATCCAATCTTATCTCGACCTTTAACAATTAAGTACCGCCCCAAACAAATGCTCCGCCACGTATAAGAAGGGTTATGACCCTTAATAGCCTCCAAGATACTAGACATAGGAAAGTATTTTGCTTTAAGAACTCTGGCCATCAAATAATTAGGTGTGGGTAATGATCCGCCAACATTGCTTCACAACCAAAGCCTGGTTGAAAGCTGAAAAATCCCGAAATCCTTTACCACCTATAGATTTAGGCCCACACAATTTCTCCCATCGTAACCAATGTATCTTCCTATCATCAACATCACCACCCCCACCAAAAATGAGAAATAAGAGATTTGATTTCATCACAAAGAGAAAGGGAATTTTGAAAAACACTCATCGTATATGTAGAGGTAGCTTAAGCCACAACCTTAATTAAGATCTCTTTTACCCCTAATCGAAAACATTTTTCCCCTTCCATAGTTGCAACTTTTAGAAAACCCTCACCCGAAGATCTCGAAACACTTTCCTCTTATTACGACCAACAAAAGATGGTAGCCCCAAATACACATCATGCATATCACTATTGGACAAACCAAGGGAACCTAGGATCATGCCTTTTTTTTTTTTTGAGATAAAAGCAATATCACAGTTTTGTATAGATTTTTTATTTTTATTTTCTTAAAAACGTTGCATACAATTATTCTTATTAATCACAACTGTATACATTCATTAAGATAGAGAATTGTAATTGCAGACATAAATTGTTGTAATTTTACACTTGAATTTATTTAAAAAAAAAAGAACTATATTTTTATTATACCAGAAGGTAGTGTAATTTTAATTGATAGATTAATTTTTCAACGGTATAATTATGTTTGAGAATTAATAACTAACATAATAATACCTACCGATAAAGTAGAAGTACAAATCTTATCATAAATTTTTAGGTAATTCATATGATTGGTTTCTCAAAAAATGCATACATCAATTATTATACTAATAATTTCAATTTTTTTATCCTCTAATTAAATAAGTATAGATAGATAAAATCTAGGTAGGCATAAAAAAAAAGTGTAAAAATCATATCTATTTGAGATCTCACAAGTTTCTATTTATAAGTGACCTCTAACTAGTATTCATATTCCAAAAAAAAAAAAAAGAGAGAGAGAAAATTGTCTTAATAATCACATTTTTTCCATTCATTACTAACATGATACAAATTTCCTATTATTGACTAACGTGACATAAATTTTAGTTAACTTTAATTTAATTTTATGTCATATTGATCTAGTGTTAATTTTTATGTCATATTGGTGTAATGATCTCTAAATTATAGGGTCCGTCAGTAGAAAAAAGAGAAGCAAAAACTGTGCAAAAACTGTGACTTCTTAGTAAGTGTTTAGAACCAAAGAGCTTTTGAGGGTCAAATGATATTTAAAGTAGTCTAATAAGTACTAAAATGTTAAATGAAGTTTAGAATGTCTAATTTAAATTTTGTTATAAGTTTTAAAATCTACTCAGAAGAGTTTTTTTCCAAAAGTTATATTTTTTGGCTTTGACAAGAAACATTTTTAGAGACTGGAAGCTCTTCTGACAAAATCATCCAAATACTTCTAGAAGTTGCTTTTGGACTTGAGAAGCCAAAAGTAGTTTTTAGGAAGCTCTGTCAAACAAGTCCCACGTCATTCACGTGCTTTCTTCTAAAAAAAAAGGAGAGAAACCTGAATGATACAATTTAAAGATTATTACACCAACATGACATAAAAAAATACTATATTAATATGACATAAAATTAAACTAAAATAAGTTAAAGTTTATGTCATGTTGATACGAGAAGAGAGTATTTGTATCATATTGATCGATAGTTAAAAAAAATATATATATATATATATTATTAGGGTAATTTTCTCCAAAAAAAAAAGAACCCGGTCCAAAGAAAAAACTGGGCCAACGGAGCCCAATCCATTATCGGAAACAAAAGCCCCAAACACACAAAACCTTTCAAGACCCCTCGACACTGGACACGGCTTCTGACAAACAGTCAACACACGACTCTTTGTCCGACCAAAATCTACACAGACCCACAGCAATCACGTGAAAACATGTTCGATTTATCATTTTAATCACAAACACATAACCTCCACATTTACCGACCACAAAGGTCTATCACCGTCGTTCCATAATAAATAAATAAATAAATAAATAAAGAAAAAAAGAAATCGTTGGCCACGTACAAGTTACAAATCATATTCCGCATCTTACCGACCATTTAGCTTAAAAAAAAAAAAAAAAAAAAAACCATCTAACCGACCAATATTGGCACAAAAATATCCCAAGGCGTTTCAGAGCATAAAGTTGCTCTACAGTTTGCCACTACAAGTCCAAACAAAGCTCTCTCTTTCTTTTCTTCAATTTTTGCATTATTTTTAAGCTATTTTATCACTTTCTCGGATTCAGATTCGCCATTTCTAAGCTCCAAGTTCTTATTCCGAGCTCCAATGGCGGAGACCAATTCATCGGGAGAGGTTACTCTGTTCTGTCCCTACAAGATGGGAAGTTCGATCTCTCTCACAGGTGAGTCCTCTCGATCTTTTATTATTTATTTTTTTAATTTGGTTTCCGATTTTAAGCCGGATGATCGGCGATCCGTTCTGTTTGGACGGATTTGTCATCGGCGGTTTGGGAAAATAACGGCTTGATGACGTGGTGGTGGGAGGCAGGGTGGTGCTGGCGCCGATGACGAGGTGCAGGTCGCTGAACGGAGTGCCGGGGGGCGGCGGTGGCGGAGTACTACGTGCAGAGGTCAAAACGCTGGCGGATTCCTCATCAGCGAGGGACTCTGGTCTCCAACACCGCCGCGGGGTAATTTTCGTAATTCTCTTTGCTTTTCAAGGGCTTTTTCGTAATTATGCTGGTTTGGTTGGTTGGTTGGTTGGTTGGTCGGTCAGCCATTGAGTGCCTAGGTGGGGTCCACTTTTTCTTTCCACAGTGTGTGAGATTTTTTAAAGTGGATGGTGGGGCCCGCTGGTTCTCATTTGATGTTTGGAGAGAATATTATAGAGTAGATCATGATGCTTCAGTATCATATTGTGCACCCAAAAAAGTTTGACCAAGCATGCATTTCGCCTGTGTGAATTTAAAATTTTTTTATCAGTTTTAATTTTTTTTAAAATAGAAATAAATATTATAATTAATTTTTAAAAGTAATTAATTTTAATTAAATTTTTTTTTTCTCATATCCGTATTTCAAACTAATTATATATAATTCAAATGTTTATTTATTGTTTTTTTTTCAATTCCTTGGAAGTTCAAAAGTTATAATTGCAAATTGGGAAAAAAAAAAAGAGAGGAAGAATCGATTAAATATTGATAATTTTTAATGCAAATTCCACTGCAAGTGATCTTAAAAGAATGATAAAATTTTCCAGTACTTCTCTCAAAGAAAAGTAAAAAAAAAGAGTATCAATTGGTTGCTCTGTTTGAGTTGGAGATATGGAGTTGTTTTAATTGGAGTTGAGTTCAATTGAAGTTTGAGATTTAGTGTTTGGTTGATAATAAACTGTTTCGAGTTAAAAAGTGTAAAACCTTGAAATTTATTTGAAAAAAAAAAATATCATCATGGATTTTGTTTTGCTTTTCTCAAAATTCTATGTAATTTAAAAAAAAAAAGTCATCTCATTTTGATTTGAAATAACAAATATATGAACTTTTAAAGTTTGAGTTTTTAAAAAAGAATTGTAGATGCGAATAGAAAAATTGAGTTTACTAAAACAAAAATAAAAAAAAAAGACAAAAACTAATTGGAATTGTTTGGTTAGAGTGAATGTGCCAAACAGATCCTTAATATAAGTTGATCTGTTTACTATACTACAATATTAATAGTACCCGAACATTTTTCTATATATTTCTCGAGGTGAATCCTATTTTCCGACGTTCCTATTCCTAATAGAAAGAAACAAAAACGCTTTCAATTTTGAACTTGTGAGTTAGTCGGTGTCAACGTGCTTTATATTTATAGAAGTTGTGATAAATGAGCACTACTAAATGCCCTTTAATCATTTTCTCTAAAAAAAAACAAAAAACAAAAAAAATTTCGTTATGCATAATTTTATGGTGGTGGAAACAGGTTCCCACACGTGCCTGGCATTTACAATGAAGAACAGGTGGAGGCATGGAAGAAGGTTGTGGACGCCGTTCATGCTAAAGGCAGCATTATTTTCTGTCAACTTTGGCACGTTGGCCGTGCATCTCATCAAGGTAAAATAAATACACCCTTTTTTCCACTAACACCTTTCATTTCTTCTACGCTTGTACCAGACCCGCATCTTCTGTCTAAAATTCATGTCCCAATCCATGTTCAACGTATCACAGATTGCCATATCATTAAAATTTTCAATAAGTTTTAACGGAGTTAGCTGTATTTCCGTTTTAATAATATTAGATGGCTTTGTCTAATTGGTTGGACAACATTTTGGACAGAAGATGCGGGCTCTCTTGTTCTTTGTTTGGTCAATGTTGTTAAAATTTCTTTTTGTGTGGCAAACTCTCTTTTAGCTGCACTGTCTTAAAATGGTAAATCTGTTCAATGGTGTACAGTTTATCAACCTGGTGAGGGATCACCAATCTCATCAACAAATGAGCCTATTTCAAAGAGGTGGAGAATTCTCTTGCCGGACGGGTCTTACGGGGCATATCCGAAGCCTCGTGCCCTGGAAACCTATGAAATACGAGGGGTTGTGGAGGATTATCGCCGCGCGGCTATAAATGCCATCCGTGCAGGTTAGTTGAAATTCAATCGGGTTCAAACTCACAATTTATTCTCTTACAAAAATTTGAATTTTCTATCCAAATCTATGAGCCAAACGGAAATCGCGACATTTTTTATTTTAATGAGCTTCTTTGCGTCTTGATGAGAATTTTATTCGTGTAAGTACGACTACACTCACTAATCTCATAAAGTATATGTTTCTTCTAATGCAAGTATTTCTTCTCTGTCATCTTTGATGATGAGAAATCACCATTTGCTATAGAGTAATATGGGTACACGTTGAATGACTGATGAGTATGTCGCTAAAGTTGGCTAATATAATAAATAGATATTATCTGCAAAATGAAAAATATTGTTAATATAGTTGTCAGATAATGATTTGCGTCACTGCCATACTCGTGCGCAGAGCAGACTAATGATATTTGGTCCCTGCAATCCTAGCTGCGGTCCCCTCATAGCAGAAAGACCACTCTAGTTCAATTGAGTGCTCCTTTCTAACCTTTATTGCTCATGACTTCTAAATATTGATGAAAAATAGAAAGGTACTAAAGTAATTGTTAGAATTTGAAATTGTCCCAAATCGTGATAGTTATCAAGCTGTTATGTTATTTATATATAAATTTGACATCCTCTTTCACTGAGTTAGTTTTTATAGATGAGTTCTATCTAAGTTTTTATCATAGTATTGGAACACATTTTACAAGTGATGATAGGTTTAGATTTTGACTTATTTATATGACGTTAGGCTGTTATGATATTTATAGGTGAATTAGATCATCTTTTATTTTGAGTTATTTTTTGGCTAAGCATCATAGCATCAGAATAGGTTTTGAGGCGATGATAAATTTGGACTCCAGTCCATTTATAAGGCACGTTATGCGGGTGGTACTGGATTGTGGTGGTATTTATATAGAGATTGGATACTCTCTCCGCTTAGCCTAATTTTTCAGGATGATTTCTATCCATCTATTAATTTATCAATAGTGCTTTTTTTTTTTTTGTCAGTAAAGAGTTTGCTGTTTGAATTGATCTTCATAATTCATTGTGTTGAATTGTTGTATAGGGACACTATTTTGCTATTTCAGGCATTAAAAAAAAGTGTCTGGTTAGTACTTCTTGGTATGTTTAAATAATGTACATGTTCATATTCAGGCTTCGATGGAATTGAAATTCATGGGGCTCATGGCTACATCATTGACCAATTCCTGAAAGACGGGATCAACAATCGAACAGACGAGTACGGTGGATCCATCGACAACCGATGCAGATTCTTGATGCAAGTGGTTCAGGCGGTGGTTTCCGCCATCGGTGCTGACAGAGTTGGTGTTAGAATTTCACCAGCAATTGATCACCTTGATGCCATGGACTCCGACCCGGTCGGCCTCGGCTTGGCAGTGGTAGAGAGGCTTAACAAGCTCCAACTAAACCACGGGTCGCGGCTTACTTATCTCCATGTGACTCAGCCTCGTTACACAGCCTATGGTCAGACAGAATCAGGCAGACCTGGCAGTGAAGAGGAAGAAGCTCACCTAATGAGGACCCTCAGAAAAGCTTACCAAGGAACGTTAGTTTGTAGCGGCGATTCACTCGGGAGCTCGGGATGCAAGCTCTTGCAGACGGCGACGCGGATTTGGTATCCTACGGCCGTCTTTTCATTTCAAATCCTGATCTATTTTTGAGATTTAAGCTTAATGCGCCTTTAAATAAGTACAACAGAAAGACCTTTTACACGCAAGATCCTGTTATCGGCTACACTGACTATCCTTTTCTTAGCAAAGGGAGTGGGATTCAGGAATCCCGTTCACGTCTTTGATTGCGATATTTTTCGGAACTATTTACGTTATAGAACCGGTCATTATTGTATGTTTTGGAACTCGGTTTAAGGGATTTTTGATTAAGAGTTTGTATTGTAATGAATGAAGAAATGTAGAAGCTTCATTAGAGATAAAAAAAAAAAAAAAAGTGATCTTCTTCTGCAAACTGCTTGAATAATGAAGATTAGTATTTTGGAATAATTGTTGTAAATTAAATTAATGCTTCCTCATTATTGTGATAATGAATACAAATTTGCAAAGACATATTTATTTGTACAAATCTCTAGAAAACATTATAAACAGGATTCATATTGGATAGAACAGACCGAAATTCTGCTCTACGCCTGCAGATTTCTGATCCTCATTAAACATGGCGAAAATGAAGCCTTCGATAAAAGCTTTAGGACGTTTTGGTGTCCCTGCATTGGTCGAGATGTGATTCACGAAGTTCTTGTTGTACGTCGATGCGAGATCAGGATTCGTGTAGTTTCCGTTCCCGGCGGACGGCCAGCCGCTCTCAGACACCGCAACGCTCACGTCAGTCATCCTTCTCTCTCCATTGCCCAGATGACAGCATCAACAATGGCGTCGAACAAGTTGTAGTAGCTCAAACTCCCGTCTTGAACCACCGGACTTGTCGCGGTAAACTGCGCGTAATCCAGT
>BKCH01001127.1:0-82296 GCA_008635985.1 Ficus erecta
TTTTTTTTTTCCCTTCGAATATTGGATAATTTACAGTCAAGCTCAAAAATTTTTGTTGTTTAATACCACACATTTTGGTTAAACCACGCGTTTTGATTGAAAAACACGTTTAGTACTTTTTTTTTTTTTTTTTTGGTTTCCCCTGCTTTCTCTATCACCGGTGTGTGTGTGTGTGTCGATATGAATTTCGTTTAGCAGAACTGCTAGAAAAGATGTTTATGAACTTGTATTTGCTTTTATATGCTGAACATGCACTAATTAATTGACGTGTATTTTATACGACAAAATGTTATAGCTAATTATCTGGGTATTGGCAGTTTTGCCATGCACTTAAACATTTTGCTCAGTTTTAATATTGTATAAGTTATGGACATAGAGTCATATAAGATATTGAAATTTTTCATACAATTTAACGATAGTATGTGGCCTATGGTATTTGTTTATGTTGCATAAAGATGGGTGTGTAAAAAGAAATTTGAAATGGTGAATTAATTTTTAGTTTTTGAAAATTAATAGTTAGGGATATAAATTTTGAACATATGGGATGTGTAACAAGTAAATTTTTTTATTTTAAATTTACTAGGGGTGTGTTGAGAGTAAATAAGAGTGCGTTAACAGAACCACTCTTATCATAAAGAAGTTAAAACAAACTAAGATAGGCATCAGCGTAATGACATTGTTATTGTCGTAAAGAAAAAATCAATTTCATAAAGCATACAAAATTTAGAAACTAGCACTTAAAACAAAATAAATAACAATGAAAAAAATGTGTTATCATAATGATAAGAATTATCATAAAAAAGTATATAAAAATGAAAGTAAACAAACATATCAAGGAAGCACAAGGGCACATAATAAAAAATGGTTTTCTTTTTTCTTTTAAACGTCCATAACCAAAGATAAAAATAAAAATAAAAAAAATAAAAAATAAACAATAAACAATAAACAAAAAAAAGTAAAAAAGTAAACGGGAACAAAAAAAATAAGAGGAACAGTACAAGGGAAAATGATTCACAATGGTGGGACTTTTCAATAATTAAACAGAAAAAAAAAAAAAAAGAAAAAAAAAAGGGGGGGGGAACGAAAACACTTTGTGACGTGATGGGAAAAAAAAAAAAAAGCACGTTCAAGAATGAAGAAAGGAGTATGAGGGGTCATAACATACCAGATTATAAACATAAAGGTTCAAGAATGACGAAATGAACGCATAAAAAAACAAAGAAAAAGAAAAAGAAATATGAAGGTGCGATTTCATGATCATTTTAAAATTCAAAATGTGGGAGAGAATAATATTTGGGTTTATCATAATTAATTCACACCAATCAAAAGAAAGATTCATCATCAATCTCAAAAAACAGATAAGGAATAAATGTATCACAATAAAAGAATAATGGTGTTAAATATAATAAAATGGAAAAATAGGTACTATAAATATTTATTTATTTAAAAATAGATATTTACACAATATTATAAAAAACGGACATATTTAAAATGAGTCATGACAATAGACATTTTGTGTAATCATTTCCTTCAAAATTACAGATTTGTCTATTCTTGAAGGCATGATTTTTTACCATCACGTTTTCTTGGAAGAGGGTTTTAAGGAGACCTTTCACAATTTAATATTCAGAAAGTAGTATACTCGATAGTTAATTTTTCTGATTTACAGTATCATTTCCTGATTGTTTATTTGTCTTTGGCAGATTTGTTAAATTTTTTCGGCACCTACATGCGTTCTTTATTTTTCCTTTCAACCTTTTTAAAAAATTCTTTTTCATTATATTTTATGTTAAATAAAATTAAGTGAGAAGTTTGACATTAACAGGGGACGAGTGACTAAAAGGATGTCAGCCTAATTAACATGTCTTTCATTATTCTGATACTAGTTGCTCAAGCTCACCATTCACCTAAAAAAGGTTATTAATTAATCACTTAAACTTAAAGTGTTATATTAGGAACTAGCTAGCATCTTAAATCTGCAACTGTTTGGTCCAGGTTTTCAAATAAAATAAAAATAAAAATTGAGGAGGGGGGTTTTGAACTCTATACCTTTTGGTGAAGTCAAGTGTGAAATTATTGCTAGACTATGCTACAACCACTTATTTGTTCCGGTTAAACATATTGAGATCATCGAGTGACATATTCAACAAGTGTGGGGTTAATTAGTAGGGAAAAAACGCTTATTTTGACAAGTTAATCACCATTTAGGCCACGCTGACATTTGAGAATATTCTATCAAATTGTTTTGTTGTAGAAATTTTATTTAATTCGTTTGACAAATTTGCAACAATATTAACGTTAATCCACCATTTAGTATGTCTACATAAACGAATCCATTCTTCAAAGCAGTAGCATATATAACCAAAATTAGTTATTTCTCGCTGCAAACCTTCCAACAACATGGCCTCGTCGTTGGAACTTAGAAATGTTGCTCCAAAAGTCCTTGACCATGACAGGAAAGAAGAGGATGAATAATTCTCCCAAGTCATGCAGCTAGTGTTGTCCACTGCGTTGATCATGAGCTTACCGACTGCGATCTAAGCTCTTGTCGGCTGAGATTGTAGCTCAGATGTCCACCAACAACCCAGACGCACCCACAATGGTGGACCGTATCCTCAGGCTTCTAGCCTGCCACTCTGTGCTTAGTTACTCTGTGTTAGTGATGACAATGTGGGGTCTAATTGTCCAAGTACTTTGTCACTAATGAAGATGGTGTTTCTTTGGGACCCTTGATAGCTTTGGCGAAAGAGAAAGTACTATTGGATAGCTTGTATGCTGATTTTCTTTCTTTTGTTTAACGTCATATTAACCTGTTTGGATCATTATTTTGATACTATTTTCTGGCACCATTTAAAAATATTTTTTTATTATTATATTTTGTTTCACATTAATTTATTTACTGCATAATCTGAAATTAGATTTGTAATGAATGAATTACAGGCTCAGTCTGAAATCTTCGATTCTTGAAGGAGGAGTTGCATTCGAAAAGGCACATGGAATGAAAGCATTCGTGAATTCACGCACTAACCAAAATTTCAATCATGTTTTCAACAAGGCAATGTACAGCCAAACTACTATTGTTGTCAAGAACATCCTCAAATTTTACAAAGGTTTTGACCACCTTAAGCAACTGGTAGATGTTGGCGGTGGTTGGGAGTGACCCTTAACCTTATCACTTCAAAATACCCACATCTTAAAGGGATTAACTTCGACTTGCCTCATGTTGTAAAGAATGCCCCTTCTTATCCAGGAATAATCTCATAATTTTCATTATTACAACAATAGTTATATATATATATATATATATATATAGGGGCGGAGTTAGAAAACTATTTTAATGGAGGCGTACATCAAAATCTTTTTTTCAAGATAAAATTTTTTTTAAGGGGCTATGTGAGAATTATAAATTCTGAAGTGTTTATAAGAGAATTTTTAATTTTTGTGGGACAAAATAGTAAAATTATAAACTTTTTTTTAATTAAAATTTAATGAGAATTATGTAAGAATTTTTTGTTTTTAGTGTGGAAAAAATAAAAACTATATGAGAATTTTTTTAATTTCAGTGTAAACAAATTGTAAAAATAAGAAAACTTTTAAGGTAAAAATAAAATAACATAAAATTTCAGCCCCTGTGGTACCCCCGGCATCCACCGCTGTATATATATATATATATATATATATATATATATCACAATACTAATCGAAATATATTTCTCTCGTCTTCATTATTTTGGACTAGTAGCACTTATCGTTCACATGATCACTTGAAATTTGTATACTAAAATCAGGAAGAGCTTATTAATATTGACGTTGCAGGTGTTGAACATGTTGGCGGTGACATGTTTGAAAGTGTTCCACATGGGGACGCCATTCTCATGAACGTGAGTTCCGAAACCATATTGCATGCCTCAACTAATTTTAATGTTTATTTATGAATAATATTTTGGATAAATTACTCATCTAATCCTTAAACTTTTAAATTTGTATAACTTTGATCTCTGAACTGGAATACCATAAACTATTAATGTTGCTAAAATAGTCATTTCTATTAATTCTTGGACGGAATAACCATCAGTAATTTATTCAAAAAGTGCTGTTAACTAACAAATTTCGTCTAAAAATTAATGAAAAGAAGTACTATAACTATATTTTAAATAGCTTAAAGTCATTTCAGTGAAAAAAAAAAAAAAAAAAAAGAACGGGGACTAAAGTTGTGCAAGCTTAAAAATTTATAAACGAATCAGCAGTTTATCCAAATTTTTTTAACACCACTAGTCAACCCAATTACAGAGGGGTCCGACCTTTGTAAGGGAACCCGATCCAACCTAGTTGTTATGAAATATATTTCTGAACAATAATTTATTGTAAATGATGATTTTGTAGTTTGTGCTTCATGTTTGGAGTAATGATCAATGCTTGAAGATATTGAAGAATCGTTACAAAGCTATTACAGACAGTGGAACCGTTATAGTTGTGGAGGCAATTCTTCCGGTCACGCCGGAGAATAGTTCTGCGGCGAAGAGCACCTTCGCATTTGATGTGACGATGATGACTCAAAATATAGGGGAAAAGGAACAGAGCCAACAAGAGTTCTTAGCCTTAGCAACTGGTGCGAGATTTAGTGGCATCAAATTTGTGTTTTGTGTTTGTAACCATTGGGTTATGGAGTTCTACAAGCGAAACGACATGTCATTTATATATGCCTTAGATTTTTGTGTCGTTTGAGTAAGAATAAGACGTCTCCCGCTTTCTCTTAAGTATTGAAGTTATGAATAAAAAGCTACACGCTTGTCGTTGGATGTACAATATTGCTATCATCTATGAACGTTGGCTGTCCTTTGTCAACTAAAATTTGCTTTTGTATTTAACATCCTTGAATAAAGTATATATTTTGTTCACAATTAAAAGGATTGAAGATTGAAGAAGATATGAACAAGCTCTTAGTTCCAGAAGCAATATCTTTGTTTTAATAAAGGATGACAATGATGAATAGTTTAACGGTAATTTTACGTCCAATGTCATCATTAAAGGTAAAGTTTACCTCCACCTTAAATAAAAATAAAAAAACAATTAATATTATTGATAGAACATATTATAAAACCGACGTAGTTTTTCCCCTTTTTCTTAGGAATAAAGTTTGCCCTACTTTTAAGTTGAAAAAAATGGAGAATTTTACAGTGGGGTAAGCTTACTTGACCCTATTAATAGAGTAAAAATTCTTAACCATCAGATGATTTGTTGATGGTTAAGATCAAATAGATGTACCAAATAGTCATAAATAATATCACATATGATTAAATTATCTATAAAACATTTCAAAAAATAAAATTGGTTTGTGTTCATCCAAGCCGACGGCCACCAACCCTGGCCCGCGACGGTGGCCAGATCCAACGACGACGATGACAGGAGACCTGACGATGGTGGCAGTGAATGTTGCCGGAGAAAACCCACACCACCGTGAGAGTCGCGCGCAGCCAAGCACGAGGAATCGCCACCGCCCTCCTGAACTCGTCGCCGGAGAAGAATGTCCTGCTTCCATCTCCGGTGGGTCATGCACGCGCTCCCCCAAAAATGGGTTTTGACCCACAGTTGCAATCAGACAACAGACTCCATGAGGAATCTCGACAGGCGCTTGGGCGGAGAAGACCTTGGGTTCATGACGCCGAGGGACGTCGTCCCCGACCTCTGTCGCCTAGATTTGCGACGGAAACGCAGTCACCGCCCACCCGAGCTGTTGAGAGGCGTGATCGGACGACGGACTGCGCGAGGAATCTCGACAGGCGCTTGCGCGGAGAAGATTTTGGGATGACGCCGTCGATGGCCATTGTCCCCGACAGGTTCCTTCGTTTCCTTCTCCGGGCCGGTAAAAATCTGGAAGAAGGGAGGGTTTTTTCTTTTTTTTTTTTTCATATTTTTTAGTGATGTCTTCTAATCACATGTAATTAGGTGCATAACAAAATTTTTGAGCACATAACATCTAGACCATCAAAATGAAATCCAAAAGTTTTACTCTATCCAAAATTTTTTTACCACATTGTAGTATTGCCCAAAAAATAATATGTTGATCCTGTAAGCACTAAACAATTCACAACAGCATTGTTTGTATCAAAAAGTGATGCCATTTCCTTTCAAAAATAAATAAATAAATAAAAGATGACACCATTTTGATCGCACGGTTTACTATCATCTTTTAACAATCTCCATCTTTCTTCAACCAATAACATCAATCAAAGGATAAATGGTGGTGGCATGCTGAGGATGTCCTATTTAAAGCATTTATTTCTATCACGTCTCAGTTTCAAGAAATACCGCATGCAAAAAGTTTGTTCTTGGCAATGACTTATTGCTAGTAGCCTCTATGAACATGGTGTTGATAGTTGTTGAAGGCTCAACATCAGGATTCTTGTTCATCTTTTCGGCATTCTAGTCAAAATTATCACATAGCACTTAAACCAATTCATTGGACAGAAGGTATGAGTACATCACTAATCTTCTTTTCTAACATTAAAAGAATAACATCAATCAAATGTAATAGCAAGTTTCATATGCTTCTTGTACTTTCAGTCTTAAATAATACTTACTTTATGTAATTAAGTTATGTTAGTATACATAGGAAAGTTAAACAAAAACGATTTTCATATTTGTACGTTAATATACATAGGAAAGTTAAATAAAATAATAATCATACCTATAATGAGATTCAAATAGATGTACGATACCTGTTGAGAATTGTTACTTGATTCTATATAATTATCTATGTGACTCTTTTCCTCTTCAAAGATTTTATAGCTATACATCAATTAAGGGTTGTCAATTAGGTGCCACTAGTTGTTAATTAGGTTCTATATATAATTATGAACAAACTCTACAATCACCATGAATGATAAGACTTTTCTTTATTTTTCAAGTTGGTATATAGAGCATTATGCTTGAAAATCTCACACTGCTAAAGCCTTAAAACCACCATCACAAATCCCAGATCACAAACCCACCGTGCTTTAAGCTCCACCACATAAAAATAAATTTTTTTTAGAAAAAATTTCACCTAGGTTCTATGTCAAAATCCCAAACCTTGAACTTTCAGGTGCCTATTTACCGAAATTTCATCATCGACCATACCCTTGAAGACCAGCGCCACCTTCAGATCGGCCTTGAAGTGCCCATGGTCCCTTTTTTTTTTTTTTTTTTGGGGGGGGGGGGGGGGGGGGGGGGGGGGCGTACAACCATGAAAAGGAGGGGAAAAAAAAGCAAGAGACAAAAGAAAAAGAAAAAATTGGTTATTGTTTAAAAATATGGTTGTTTGGTTGAAAAAATGAATTGAAAGAAAAAAAGGGGAGAAAAAAAAAAACAGTGTTGATTTTTTGAAAAGAAAAATTAAATTGACAAAAAGGACATGAATTTTGAACACCAAGATATTGTGAAGCTCATGTAAACTTGAGTCCATTCCTTGATCTCTCCTTGATCCCATGTTCTTTTTGTTCTGATCTCGATCCTGTTGTTCTTTTGATCCATCGGTCCCTGGAATATCCCTTGATTCTATTGATATTTGATCATATTGATCGCATTGAACCCATTGGCCGGAGAGTGCCGTTGAAGAGTGCCATTGAAGATCTATTGCCACCTTTTTTTTTTTTTTTTTTTTTTCAATTTGGTGTTTTTCAAGGTACTAACTTGAGGCAAGTATTAAGATTTGTTACTTGATTTATTACTTGCTTCTATATAAATTTATTTTTGTGATTATTTTCATTTTTAGAAAATTTGTAATTGCCAATTGATTAAACCATATTGCGAACAAGTTTTTCGGCTTGAACATATGTTTTGGAGGCTTCGAGATAATTCAATTAGAAATTTACAATTAAGAAAGTTTCTTTTTGTAATTATTTGGTCTGAAAAGGTCAAAATTAACTTTGATTTAATTCTTGAGTCAAACTTAAGTTAGTTTCCTATTTTTTTTATTTTCATAATTATTTAGTTTTCCAATTTTGCTTGTAGTTTCCTATTTCAGTTTCTGACAATTTTTGTCTATAAATACGTTAACCCATTCACATCTAAAACATAGAGCATTGCTTAGTAAAATTTTGATTGTTCTTTTTTTTTCTTTTTTCTTTTTTTTTTCTTTTTTCAATTTCCTATAATCTGTGTGAATCAACAAATTTTAAAACGTTTTTTTTTTAAGATTTTATATGAACCAACATATTAACTGAACTATCTGTTTTATTTTACTATTTTTATTGTTCTAAACGTAACATCAATGTACCATTTGATGTTCTACACCAAGAGGAAAGTACGTGTTTCCTACAGTTGAAAACATGTACAAGCAAAAACCAGTGGTGGATTTGTTAATTAACTTAAGAGAAAATAGAGGTCATTGTTCTTTTAACAAAATAATAATAATAATAATAATAATAATAATAATAAAAGAACTTTTGATAGGAATGGCATAACTTGGGCTCATCTGTAGGTAATATATTAGTCAATAGAACAACTTCATAATGGGATGGTTTATAATCGAAAATAGTTATATATGTGTTTTGTATAGTAAATTTTTAAAATGAATATTCATAAATCTTATTGTTAAATAATTAATCTCTTATATCTAGAACAACAGTATTTACTGATAGAGTAAAAGTATAATTCTAGTATAAGTTTTGCAAAAAAAAAAAAAAAGAAAAGAAAAGAAAAAAAATATGGGGACAATGAGATAGTTTTAAAAAATAATAATAATTAAAAAAAAAACGTTAAGAAGAAGGTTGTTGACATGCATGGAATAGTAAAACGATGCAAGTAAAGGAAACTATAATTTATACTGAGAAAAATAATAAAATCTTCATTTACACTCTTGTCTGCCCCTTTTTTCTTTTTTTCTTTGTTCTCTCTCTTTTCTTTTCATTCTCTCTCTCTCTCTCTCTCTCTCTCTCTCTCTAGCTTTTTTTGTTTTTGTTTTTGTTTTTGTTTTTTTGTTTTTTGAGCGTTTACTCATGTGTGGCCTCAGATGAGAAATGAAGCAATTCTTCACATAGCCAAAGCACCACACTCATACGTACTGATATCTCAACCAAATTCCAACCATGTCTACGTCTCTGGAACTGGAAATCGACGACATCTCCGCCGTATATCTCAAACAGTCCTTGATAATAATCAAAGGAAAGAAGAAGCAGATCAAGAAGAACAAGAAGTAAAAGAAGATCCTGATCAAGAAACCTTTTCTTATGTGAAACAGCTGATGCGCTCCCCCGCGGTGACCATGTCGTTGAAGACAGCGGCTGAGCTCGGAGTTTTCGACATCATAGCAAAAGCGAGGGCCTGGTGCCAAGCTCTCGCCAGTGGAGATCGTAGCGCAGCTTCCCAACAACAACCCCAAGGCGCCGGGTGGGTATGCTGGACCGCCTCTTCAGGCTCCTCGCTAGCTACTCTTTTCTGAGATGCTCAGTGGTAACCAGTGATGGTAATAGTCGGTCTAACAATTTCCAGAGGCTTTACAGTCTTGGTCCTCTGTCCAAGTACTTTGTTACTAGTGAAGATGGCGTTTCATTCTGCGCCATGATGTCGTTGCTGCAAGACAAAGTCTTCGTGGAGAACTGGTTGTTTTGTTCAATTATTTTCTTTAATGAAAAGATTAGCATTTATATGTTTTCCATTTCTTTAGGAATTTCTATAGCAGAAAACTGTTATTTTTCACTATCGGTAGAAACTATGCTTTAAAAATAGATCAAACTTTTGAAAAATTACTTGAACGATTAAAATAGTAGTTCTTAACGAAAATAAAAAATAAGGCTCCTACTGTTGATTTGATCAAAACAAACCAACCAACCCCCCCCCCCCCCCCCCCCCCCCCCCCCCCTCCCAGTCTTCTTTTACGTAAAACATTAGTGCCCTTTAAATTTTGAAAGGAAGAATTATCCTAATATTGTGTCCCAAGGTATGAGTTGAAAGATACAATTCTACAGGGAGGAATTGCATTTAACAGGGCCCATGGAACACGTGCCTTTGAGTATCCACGCCTGGATTCAAGATTTAATAACCTTTTCAATGAAGCAAGGTTCAACCAGTCCACTATTCTTATTAAGAACATCCTTGAGTTCTACAAAGGCTTCGGAAACCTTAAGAAACTAGTTGATGTTGGGGGTGGTCTAGGAGTGACCCTTAATATGATCACTTCCAAATACCCTCATATTAAGGGTATTAATTTTGATTTGCCTCATGTTATAGACCATGCTCCTTCTTATCCAGGTGTGTGTGTGTGTGTGTGTGTGTGTGTGTGTGTGTATTTATATATGTGCATATTCTTTTTTGTGATGATAATTAACTTGCTAATTACAATGCGTAGATTTGTTGAAGGGGTGTTGCAGGTGTTGAACATGTAGCCGGAGATATGTTTGAGAGTGTTCCTAGTAGGGATGCTATTTTTATGAAGGTGAGTTCTGAAAAAAGATAGAATCAGAAAACGTAGATAATAGTTTGGGAAGAAAAACAGAAATCACGCTGATTTCAAGCGCAAGGAATCACTTCTCTTACGGTTTTATTAATTGACACCAGAATGAAAGTTTGCGAAGGGGATTTTATGGAAAATTTCCTTCAAAATACAACAAATTCACAAATAAATTAGTAAGTACAATCTCATTAATTTCCTACAATGAAGATTGAGATTGATGATTAAATTTGACGCCATGGATTTTTCTTATTGCTAAATTCGTGTCTATTCATTAATCGACTTGTGCCTGTTTATCATAAATAGAAAACTTAAATATTAAATTTGTGTTTTAACAGTCATGTCATTTTGAATCAGCGTATTTCGACAAAAGCCAATATTTAAAACAATGTGTTTCAATAGTCATATCTCTTATCTATCTAACCGAAATTTATATATTGACGGTTGGATTGTACATTTTAGATTAGCGTTCTAGATTTAAAATAACCTAAAAGATATGATCGAAATGGAAATTATTAGATTTTTCAGCTTTAAAAATATATTCCAATCTCTCTTACACATTTTGTAACCTTGATCTCTTATTAACAATGTATATTTTTCAGTGGATACTTCATGATTGGATGGATGAGGAGTGCTTAAAACTATTGAAGAAATGTTACAAAGCAAATCCGGATAACGGAAAGGTTATAGTTGTGGAGGCAATTCTTTCGGTTATACCAGACACTAGCTCTTCTATGAAGTGTGCAATCCTAAGTGATGTAATAATGATGACTCAAAATTCCGGAGGGAGGGAGAGGAACCAACAAGAGTTTCTAGCCTTGGTGACTGGTGCAGGGTTTAGTGGCATCCGTTTTGATTGTTGTATTTTTAACTTGTGGGTTATGGAGTTCTTTAAATAAAACGACATGTCGTTTCTGGTTTAAATATTTGTTCCCATGGAGTCAAATGAACAAGAACATTTTGTTTCCGGTTGCTTATCTGATCAAATTGTAATATTTTTCTATGTTTAGTTTATTCGGTGACATGGCTTGTCCAATATTATTTCCTTTGTCTAAACAAGAAAGAAGTGTTTTTTTTCCCCCTTATTTTCCTTCCTAGAAAAGGCTAAAAAAAATCCCGTCCATTTGTTTTTCGGGTTAGAGAGATGATATAGCTTATCCTTCTACATTCAAGGAGTATAGCTTGGCAAATTATTAGCTTTGCAGGAAATTATTTCCGGCCAAGCTTAATTAATCTAGTTGTGTTTTAAGTTAATTTGCTTGAAAGAGCAACAATGGCTGTTTATTAAAATTTATTAGATTATAATTCGAGATGGTAAGTGTAACATGCATATTATATTTATATATATGTATCTTGCGGAGGTTTAGCAATGATGTAATTTTTTATTTTTATTTGATAAATAAGTGATTACGGTTATTGTAGCAAGCCAGGAGTTCCATCTCCGTCGCATTGTCTTTTATTTCCTTTGTCTAAACAACTACATGTCTTTTATATATATATATATATATATATATATGCACACACACACATATATATATATATATATATATATTTCCTTTCCTTGTTATTAGGTATGAGTAATCATGACCATGGTGAAGATTCTAATAATATAATTAACAATAGTGGAATCATATACATAGGAAAGTACAAATAATAAAATGAGAATCCTCTAGTTTATGTACATGTAATGAGATTCAAATTGAAGTATGTATATATATATATATATATATATATATATATCACCTGCCAATATTTGATAGCTAGATTGTTTTCTCCCCCCACCCCACCCCCCCCCCCCCCCTCCCCCTCACTCACCCCCTGTAAGAACCCGAAATTTTGATGAACTTGCGATTTCCTTAGATAAAAGGAAAATCCAAGTCTGAATCTTGTATGTCGATATGAAGCTCATGATCTGAGTTGAATATCAGTATATGTTTGAGTTCTCGTTTAATTAGCTACGAGACTCAATAATAATTTGCTTAAGTCAAGCATGAGGCCTGTTGAGAAAAAGGACAGAATAGGAATTTATGATTTTATGCTGGTCAAAGATTGACTAGGTTGACTTTATGTTTAACTGAGGCGGTACTACAGTGTGATTAACAGTATGAGAATTATACTGCAATTAACCGTCATTACGTATGAATGAGCAAGAATAAGCTATGAGACCACCCTAGAAAAATCAAGTACAATATTTAAGGCAATATGGACTAAATTGTGACGACCCGCCTTGCACAGGCCGTCACTTGACTTAACTTACTTGAACTTAAACTTGTTTATCCCATTTTTGTTTATCATATGTCATGAAAATAGTGGGGATTTTTTTTTTTTTTTTTTATAATAATAGCGGAAGCATTATACTTAGAAAATATTTGCATACACTCATACACAAATAAAATAACTGTCTGTTTTCTCAAAATAGATATATTAGTTAAATCTTTCTGAGTCGCGAACCCCAACCCGTTCATCATTTCACAGCCACCGGCTTCACCCTCCACCATGCAGTTAATTCAAACAGGCTGTTTACCTACATCATAAACTTCAAACAATGAGTGAAAGCTCAGCAAGTACAACTCCTATATCGCGAACCAATTACATGAATTATACATAACCTTTTACATGATATCTTAACATGAAATCATAAACATAGCACATATCATCGATTTCTTAATCTTAAACATGACATTCTATCGTGAAATGCATGAACCGTTTATGTCCAGTTATGCTTGCTTTCTTGTATCACACTTTATTTTGTTGATTTTACTTATGGGCTCGTTAACTTGATGTGCACGTACCCGGCGCGCAGCTTGAGGAAATTGCCCAAGCTTTCGACCCGACCGTCATCAGGGGGCACGACACTGGCTCTTGTGGCCTTTTCTCAAACGTTCTGTTTGTATGTCTTTCTTGACATTTTTCCACTTGATAGATTAGTGAGCATACTTATATGATGTCTCCTAATCTCATGTTCTATCAATGCATGGACATGCGTACTTTTTCATGTAAGCATAATAACAATACTTGAAACATACTTTTAAAGCATAGCATTAGCATTTGAAACATTCATCATACAGTAAGCATATTGCAACCATCGAGCAAATCATCAAATAACACTTAAACAGTGTAAAGCAAACATGTTGGTAAACATACAATTCTAGCCTATGCTGTAGGCGACGTTGTACTTACCTTGTCTTCGTTGTTCGCGTGATCGAATTTCCTTTCCCGAGCACACTCGCAGGTCACCTCCTGCCCATGGACGTTTACACGTGAGGTCTCTATTCTAAGATCGTTTAATGTAGGATTAAACCAACATATACATTTTTCGGTTATACGTCCCTCTATTAACACATGTGAAGGGGTCACACGGAGTAACCCACAACGGAATTATTAATTAAGGGTTCATGTAGAAAACCATAATCTTAACTTAAACCTCAATCCGCAAGGTTAACTCTGGGCTTGGGCAAGGCCCTGGTAACTCGGAATAATTTTCCGGCTACTAACGCAGTATCTTATTCATTTTAATCTTGAAAACCTTGAATTTGTTTAAAATATCATTTTCTTGTTTATTTAAGTAAGTTTAGTGAATAGTACCCAAACTTGTCTTAAAAATTACAAAATACTTGAAAATATTTCTATAAAACATTTGGGGATCGAAAACCGCCTTTGGAACGGTTTTCGGGTTTGAAAATGATGTTTGAAAGTTAGAAAAACGTTTTTCCTAGTCATTGGTCTAGAAAATCCCATGCATGAAATTTTGTTCACAGCACGGCTTTTGTTTGAAAATTCATAACTTAAAATCTAAAACGAATTTGGAAACACTTTCTTCACGAAAGTTGTAGCTAACAAAAAGATCTAAAACTTTCATGTTTTGAATATTTTCTGATTCTGGCTCATTTGATACCAGTTTTTGTTTGAACACATGTGAATCGTTGGAACTTGGTCACCCTGACCAGTTCTCGGTTTTTCTTAAAAACAAAGGCCATTGAAGCCTTATTTTTAAAATCTATTCGCGTGGTCCCTTAGGAAACACCCTAACGAACAACTTTCGTGTTTTAAGTTTTTACCCATTCGGCCTCTAAGGACCTGTAAATCTCACTTTTCCGAGCTGCCGGGTGTTGGACCCGAGAGCAGTTTTGGTGTTAGTCCAAATTTTACGTCCCTATGCGTCGTTCTAGCTCGACCGCCCAATGCGGGACCTACTAACACATGCACGTCTTCTAACGTCCCTCATACACATAAAATTTTAAATCCCGTGTTTCGGATGCGATTCAAAGCCGAGACCCCTCGGTCTACGGTTTTGAGAGAGAAACATACATACAACAAAAACTCAACCATATCACCATACAAACCCTAAAACATGCATCTAGAAATTTGATAAACATTTTAGGGACATGAAACCCTTAAATAGAAACCCTAGCATGCATCTCTAACACACAAAAATCATAGAGCATATATCCAACCAAACATGCAAAATAATCACCTCAAAAACCTAAATCAAGCCTAAAAACATAACCTAAGCTATTTAGGGCTAAAACCGAAAATTATAAGCTTAAGCTCTTACAACTTTTGTGCTTGAAATACACGGTAAAACCTTGAGAAAATGAACCAAAAATTTGAACCCATAAGCTAGGGTAAAGTTCGGATTTTTACCTCAAAATTCCGAGGGTGTCACTAGCTAGCTCCTAGTTGAGATTAGGCCTCCAAGGTGCACGGTTTGGACCTCAAAAATGGTCACAAAATTTGTTAACTTCCTCCCCCAACCAATCTCGGCAAAAGAGAAGAAAATGCCCAAAAATCTTACCTCAAAAATTTCGTGGATCCTTGAGCACCAACTCACAAAAAAGTTGGTTTTTCTTGGCTCTAGATCACACCTTCTTCCAACCCTTGCTTCTAGCCAAAACCCGAAAAATTTTTTGATTTTCTCGGCTCCCAAACACTCGGCAAGATGGGAAAGAGAGGGGGAAAATTTTTTTTGAACAATCTCTCCTTTGGAACTCTCAAGAAAACCGAATATTTAGGGGGGGGGTTTTCTCACAATTTCTTGGCTTGAACTCTCTTGTTCTTCTCTCTCTCTCTCTCTCTCTCTCTCTTCTCTCTCTCTTCTTCGAATTTTTTGGAGTGGAAATCCGAATAGCATGGCTGGGAATGGGTTAATGGCAGCTGACATTGGGGCTTGAAATCCCTAGGAATAGTGTCTCTAGCTAGGGGAAATCCTAGGCTCTCTTTTCCAAGGCAAATCTTGGTTCAAATCTTGCTATTGGGTCCTCCAATTTTTGCAAGTCATTGCCCATAGGGGGCTTGATGTGGCCGGCTGATATGGGGAGAGGAGTGGTGAGTGGTTGACAACTCATAGATGAGGTGTCACAAGCTCATTGGTCCATGTGTGTGGAGGGTTATGTCCTAAATTAGCTTAATTGTGATGTAATTAAGCTTAAAGGCTTGTTTGGTTCAATCTTTTTGAAAAATTGTGTAATTTCAACACATTACAATAAATTTTAATACTGAGTTGCTTAAATACCCAGTATCGAAAATTACATTGCATTTAAAAATTTTGATATGTGAAAAACTCGATCGGAAAAATTTTTCTCTTATTTTTCCGAATCCTTTCGCCCTGAACTCTAACTTAGTATGCTTGATTTTTCTAAGGTGATTTTAATTCTATTTAAACTCATCTTGATCAAGAAATGAGTTTTTAGCAGTAATTTCACTTGTACTGATATCTTAAAATTCTTGTTTGACGTTTTTTCGACCGTTTTAGTATAACTGACTTATTGGTCAACGTCAACTTGTCTTGAAATGTGCAAATACGACCTCCTTTCACTCATAAAGGTCTTTTGCGAGTTCATGCAATTTGTTTTAGAGTCTTAATAAATCTTAAGAACTCGTTTAACAAAATTAAGTTCTAAAACGAACTTCCTCATGAAATACCGATTACGGTAAATATTTACACGACATGTCTATAAAATATGAACCGAAGAAATTCGGGTGTTACATAAATAGTTTCAAGTCCTAAGAAAATCCGATATGCAGTCCAATTTTACGCGAATGAATTCTGGATTGTAGTCCAGTATGGAAATACTGTTTTTGGTGAAAAACAGTATTGATATTATTTAAGTTAGTAAGGAAATGGACTGCATAATTATATTAATGAATTTTTGTAATCAAGTGGATAATTATGCATGAATTGGAAGCTAAGTAGCTCCACCCTAGCCGGTCACCCACAGGGACTGAAGTGCAAATATTTTGTCCTTAGGGGCCAAAGTGTAATTTTCAGAAAAGTAAGTAGTGATGATGTAAGCATGATGTAAGCTTAGTGATGTAAGCATGATGATGTAAGCTTGATGATGTAAGTATGATGATGTAAGCATGATGATGTAAGCAAAACTTGTCCTCCAAGACAATGCAATGGCCGGCCACCTAAAGGGGGGTATATGGGCAAATATTTTACTCCCAAGGACTAATGGGCAAATATTTTTCTCTTAAGGGCTATTATGCAATTTTTGGATTAAAAATAAATCCAAAAATTAAATTATTTATCACCTATAAATAGGTGATGTGGGGGGGGGGGGGGGGGGGGGGGGGCGCTCATTTTGTTCACAAAAATAAGAAAACACCCCAAAACCATGCCAAAATTTCTTCTCACACTCTCCCCCTAAAAACTGAGCCCTAGAGAAAAGAAAAAGAAAAGAGAAAGTGAAGGATTGGGTGGTCGGAAAACGTGGTGAATCACCAACCAAGGGTGGCTGAAATTTTGGAAGCAACCAAGCCAAGGGAGGCCGATTGTGGTAGGGAGCAAAGAGAAATAGTTGGTTCAAAAATCTAGCACCAATCTTTGAGATTGGTTAAGGTAATTCTTTATCCCTAAGCTTTTCAATTGAGCTTTGATTTGGAAATTTAAGTGTATTTTTAAAGTTGGATTGTAAGAGCATAAGCTCACCAATTATGTTCATGCTCTAGTTAGTTTTACTAGTATGTGCTTGATTAGGGTTTGGTGGTCTCTAATGATGTTTTGGTGCATGGTTATGATCATATGTGTTAAAGATTATGTGGGTTTTGAGTATGCCTACTATATGTTTGTTATATGTCCCCATAGGTTTAAGAATGAATGTATGATCATGGAGACGTTATTTAATACGCTGCATGCTTGACGTAGGCTCACGATTGCGACCGTTTGAGGTAGTGTGCGCGTAATTTTATGAAAAAATTGACCTAAACCAAAACTGCCAGTCTCGGGTCAAGACTGAGCAGTATTCTGGAAACGGTATTTTGAGGCCCTTAGAGGCCGAATTTGAAGAAACTCAACACAAAAAAGTTGTAGAAAATGGAAAATCCTAGGGTGTAGCATGGATGGTTTTTAAAAATAAGGCTCCAAAGGCCTCTGTTTTTATAAAAACCCGAGCCTAGTCTGCCAGACCCAGTGTACACGGCCAGGCAGGTTCAACAAGAAAAATGGACAGGTTAAAGGCAGAACTGGATTTTGAGTAAAACATGAAAGTTGTAGTATTATTCAAGATCTACAACTTTCATGAAGAAAGCTTTATCTAACTCTAAACAGATTTTAAAGTAAAATTAGATTCCCAAAACTGTGCAGGAAACATGAAATTCCTGCACAGGATTTTTAGAAAACAGTGTAAAAGCAAGAAATTCCTGCACATACACTAATAACCAAAATTAAGAAACTGTTTTCAAAGATTATTTTCAGAGCTTGACAGTTTTTAACTGTCTTTGCTTAAAAGTTAAGATTTTATGAAAATATAGTTTTTATAAAGATGTTCAAAGAAAACTTGACAAAGGTTTGTCAAAAAAAAAAAAAAAAATCAAATAAATAATTGGGCCTTACCCTATGGTTACTAATAGTAACCTAATAGGATAATACTTTGAAATTAGTTGGGCCTTAGTAAGATTAGTAACCTAATGCTATTCAAGTATGATTGGGCTTAGTACCCAAGGTTACCCTAAGTAAACTAACAAGATATTATTTAAATATGTTGGGCTATGAGCCCTAGGGTTACCGCAAGAAACCGATCGAGTGATCATAAGAAGATATGGGGGACATATAACTAGGGCTACTCATGGATGTTGGTTAGGATACCAACATTTAACGATTATGATTTATGGTAAGTTAGAATGTGTATGACTCTTATCTTACACCCTATTTGGAAGCAGGAGTAGGAATTGTTGTCGTTCCATGTTTGGACGATAAACCAAGAGCGTAGGATGACAAGTAAGTACAACTCCGCCTACAGCATGGACAAAACGTTTTGTTGTATGACATGATCAAGAAATCATGTATTGAATTACATGATTTACATATGTTATGATATTTTACGTTATGACATTCTATGTTAGGATGTTTTACGTTATGACGTTCTATGTTATGATGTTTTACGTTATATGTTATGATGTTTATGTTATGATGGTTTATGTTATGATGTACGATGTATTATGTTATGATGTGTTATGTTACGATGCATTATGTCATGAGGTTTTATGTTACGATTGATATTATGTTATGTTATATGTTTTGATATAGTGACATTATGCAGCATGTTCACATTATTAAACCACATGATAAGAATATGTTTTTAAGTAATAAAATAAGATAAGATAAGCTAATGTTATTATGTCGTACCGACTTGCCACGAGGGCGGGTTTAAACGGTTTAGTCTATGGTTTAAGTTGAATTGGATTGGCTACCCCAATCACTCCATGTTAAACGGTTTGTTTCATGGTTTGAGTTGGATTGGATTGGCCGCCTCTAACCACTCCATGGCTATGTACCACGGAACGTGCACGTATGACATGTAAGGGAACAAAACCAACTTAATATATGAAAGCATAATTGAATCAGAAGAAAGCATAATCGGTTCATGGATTCTTGTACTAAAATGTTTTGCGGATTGAATATTGTACTTACTGAGCATAAGCTCATTACTTACGTTCATGCTGTAGGTAAGCAACCTACCGGCAATACTTGATGCAAGACTGTGGAGAGATGACGTTGCGGACTGTGAAATGTGGGATGGACACCGCCACGGGTTTTGATAAATATGTTTGTAAAATATGTTATGTTATGTTATGTTATGTTATAATAAAGTGATAGTATGGGCAAGTAATTGTTTTCAAGAAGAAAACTATTTTTAAGAAATTGTCTTCAAGAACAAGTTAAAGAAAAGTTTTCAAGTATGATGGCAACAAGTTGCCTCGTGTCGTACCGACCCACACTAGGTTGAGTTTGGTCCACGGTTTGAATATGATAGCTTTCAATGTGGTTATGAAAGCTCGGTACTCAAGTGAGTACATATGAATATGTATGAGGATAAGTCAAGTTTAAAGTAAAATAATAAATGAAAAAAAAAATTACTCTGGAAATTTCAGTAAGCTTAAAGCTTTTTGAATCAAAAAGTAAGTTAAGTAAGCACGGAAGTCACGGCCCTACGTAGCGTAGGTCGGGATCGTGACACCCCCCCGGTAAATATGATGGTAAATATGATAGCTAGATCTGGAGATATCAAAATCATGGTGAGATATATATGCTAAAACAACTAACGGATATAATGTTAAAAGGATAGCAAAGGAAGAGGACAATTCCTACATTTTATGGATTTAGAGTAGCAATTTTGAGCTAGACTGTTCTCTCTAGCTAATTGATATTGAACTGTTATTTAAGTACTTTGCATAGGGATTGAGTCTGAGAAAACTCTTAATCTGCTAACGAGATTCATGAATTGAGCAAAGTTGTTATATGTTTTCTGAATATATAGCTTGCTTAAGAATTAAGATATAGAGTTCAAATATCTCCGTTAAAAAAAATAAAACAGCTACATACTGAAGTGTGGGTGATGTTTTTTTTATTATTTTTTAAAAAATAAATTTAGAAAAATCAATTACGATCCCTATTTTTGTTTACTAATCCATAAGGTATATGATGTGACATTCCATGTCATACGCCACCTCAGCTCTCTTTATGTCAAATTATTTTACTAACAAACTCCTTACATTTTTTTTTTCTGTTTCTTGCTAACATATTATTTTCTCTCTCCTCTCTTCTTTGCCTTCACCTTCCTACCTCATGGATCTAGGAAGCTAAAAACAGCTTCTAAGAAACTTTGTCAAATAGGTCCAAAATTTTGTAACCCACGACATCGCTACTGAGTCCTCAATCCCACAACAACGATTGGAATCCACCGGAACCATCTCTTAGTTGACCTCCCTCCCTCCCTCCCTCTGTGATCGACCCTCTCTTAACTCTCCACCGACGTCGGCTTCGACATGGCCATCACCTTCTTCCTCACTGTCGTCAATCTCCTATTTATCGTTCCACACTGCCTTCCTCACCCAAACTGAGGTTTTTGTCCACAGTGATCACCACTAACACCAAAGATAACTTTATTTGAATTTGTTGAAATATTGATTTCCGGCCATGTTTTTAGTTTCGCCGGACGATGGGCTGCTAGTGATACTTATGTTTATAAAATAAATATTCAATGATTTTAGAATGTATACCCCTCATATGGACATTATTTCAACTAGTATTACAATACATTCGGTATTCTTTAACTTGTCTAAATTCTAATAAAGATTGAAGAAACTCCTTGATTTTAAGAAATAAAGTTAGTATTAATTTAGGAAAAGTTACTATTTTGTATGTAATTATTTTTATTAGGAACTTTTTATTTATTTATAATTATTAAAATTTAGAACATGTCTTGATTTAGTAGATTTGTTAGTATTAAGCAACTTACCCAATTTTATATATTATAATTTGTATTTATATTTGAGCTCATTCATACTTTTGCTTACTAATGAATTTTTTGTTTCTATTCTATGACCATAATCATATACATTAAATACTTCCGTGTTCATCTTCTCCCTTCTTACTTTATTATTTTCTTATTTACTATTCCCTTTACTTGAGTCAATATGTTGATTTTTCAATCATTGGACGAAGGATGCATCACAAAATGGCGTACCATGTGTTACTTAGGAGAATAGTCAAACCTTGTAAAGTTTGGTAGACATTTGAACGCAAGTTTATGGATGAGGATGGCCTACGCGCATATTTGTACTTTTATTCGAGGAATTATTAAATCTATTCTGAAATAACAAGATCCCAAACACATATTTCTTTGGTGATTGCTTATGTTCACAATCTAGAGTAATTAGTTTAATTTCTTGATTGTTCATTATAGTCTCTACTCAAATTAGAGTCATTAATAATTGTCGATCCTGCCCAATCACACAAACCACACATTCTATGACACCCCATTTGAGAAAATTATCTAAAAAACCACTTCTTTTTTTTCATCTATTGACCAATATGATGCAAATTTCTCATTCTTGACTAACATGATACAAATTTTAGTTAATTTTAGTTTAATTTTGTATCATAGTAGTTTAGTATTAATTTTTAGTATCATATCAGTGCATTGATATTTAAATTTATGTCGTTCAGATACTTTCCACATTCCATTATTTCCACGTGGAAAATTCAAAGCCCATATGATATTATACTTGATATGTCCAACATATCTCAATCGAAAATTTTTAATAGATTCATACTAAATTAATGTATGTCAAATAAGAATATATAAAAGGACAAAAAAAAAAAAAAAAACTAACAAGCAAACAAAGATTTTTTTCTCTTTTAAACGTCCATAACTAAACCAAAAAAAAAAAAAAAAAAGCACATTCAAGAAAGATAAAGGGAGCATGAAGAGTCAAAACATACCAGATTACAACTTAATCACCGTGCAGATCACGTAACATACTTTAAATATTTATTTTGACCAATATGCAGGCATAAAGGTAATCCAATCATTTAGTTTGTCTATATAAACGACTTCATTCTTCAACGTAGAAGCATACTAATTATTTCCCTTTGCAAACTTCCCCCAATATATTAGCAAAAAAATAAATAAAAAAACCTTCCCCAAATATGGCTTCCTCATTGGAACTTAGAAATGGTGCTCCAAAAGTCCTTGGCCATGACAGGAAAGAAGAAGAGGAAGAATTCTCCCACGCCATGCAGCTAGTGATGTCCACTGTGATGTCCATGAGCTTAAAGACTGTGATTGAGCTCGGAGTTTTCGACATCATTGCAAAAGCCGGCGAAGGAGCTAAGCTCTCGTCGGCCGAGATTGTAGCTGAGATGTCCACCAACAACCCCGACGCACCCATCATGGTGGACCGTATGCTCAGGCTTCTAGCGAGCCACTCGGTGCTTAGTTGCTCTGTGGTTGGTGATGAAAGTGCCGGGTCTAATGCCCGCAGGCTCTACAGCCTTTGTCCTGTGTCCAAGTACTTTGTCACTAATGAAGATGGTGTTTCATTGGGACCCATTTTAACTTTGGGACAAGACAAAGTCTTCATGGATAGCTGGTATATTTATAGATACGTTTTCCTTTCTTTTGAATCAAATGCAATATTTGCCAGTTTGCATGGTATTTAACATCTTGTAGCCTGTTTGGATTATTATTTAGAGACTGTTTTTATGTAATGTTTAAAAAGTTTTCTACCATATTTTCTCTCACAAAAAATTCGAATTTACTTTTCAAATTTATGATTTAAATGGGGGGCTTAATTTAGCCTGGCACTCTGCGTGATCTGAAACTAGATTTCCAATGAATTTACAGGCCCCATCTGAAAGCTTCAATTCTTGAAGGAGGAGTTGCATTCGAAAAGGCCCATGGAATGAATGCCTTCGTGTATTCACGCTCTGACCATAAGTTCAATCATGTTTTCAACACAGCAATGTACAGCCAAACTACCATTGTTGTCAAGAACATCCTCAAGTTTTACGAAGGTTTTGACGACCTTAAGCAACTGGTAGATGTTGGTGGCGGTCTGGGAGTGATCCTTAATCAAATCACTTCAAAATACCCACATATTAAGGGTATTAATTATGACTTGCCTCATGTTGTAGAGAATGCCCCTTCTTATCCAGGTATAATCTTATAGATAGATATATATAAATAAATATATATATATATATATATATATATTTGTTGAGGTGTGTGGAGCCAAATCTAGCAAAAAAAAAAAAAAAAAGGGTTGCTAGGGTTTTATACGTACGGCTCCGACTGTCGGTTTTTTTTAATGCTTTTTTTTTTTTTTTTTTGGGAACACCTATATAAAGGGTTGCTAGGGTTTTATCTGTATGATGAGAGATCATAATTGAGGGCTGGGAAACACCATTGAGAGAGGGAAAACACATTGGTGAGAGAGTGTTTGGGAAGCTCTTGTAATTCATCAATCATCATTATAGTGGAATCTGCGGTGGCGACATAAACAGAATGTAATCATCAATTGGGCGAAACTGTATAAAAATTCGTGTCTTTTATGTGCGATTTACTTTTTCAATTATTATTCGTTCTCGGAGGTTGAATTAGGTTGCGAACTAATTCCCCAACATATATATATATACATATATATATATGTATGTATGTACATCACGATACCAACAAATTAACATGGCTACATCGCACGATATAATTTGAAATTTGCATATTAAAAGTAACAGTTTATTAACATTGACATTGCAGGCGTTGAACATGTTGGTGGTAACATGTTTGAAAGTGTTCCGCATGGGGATGCCATTTTTATGAAGGTGAATTTTGAAACTTCAATTCATCAACTAATGTATATCTAGGGGTAATATTGTTTTAGCACCACCATTCAGCCCAATTACCTTTTCAAGTAAGTATATTTTGTGAATATTGATGTATTATAAATGATGATATTGTAGTGGATCCTTCATGATTGGAGTGACGAACAATGCTTAAAGATATTGAAAAATTGTTACAAAGCAATTCCAGACCATGGAAAAGTTATAGTTGTGGAGGCAATTCTTCCGATCATGCCGGTTAACAGTTTTGCTGCGAGGAACACGTTCGCACATGATGTGGGAATGATGACTCAACAACGTGGGGGAAAGGAACGGAGCCAACAAGAGTTCTTAGCCTTAGCAACTGGTTCTGGGTTTAGTGGCATTAGATTTGTGTGCTGTGTTCGTAACCTTTGGGTTATGGAGTTCTATAAGTAAAACAACATGTTATTTTATGGCTTGGATTTTTGTGTCATTTGAATAAGAATATGATGTATCACGCTTTTGATTAAACGTTTGAAGTTACAAATAAAAAGGCTACACGTCCTTGGATATACAATATTGGTATCATTGGAATGAAGTTTTCCCTACTTTAAGTTGGAAATTTAATATGTACAATATTGTTTGTATCAAAGAATGAAGCCATTTTCATTGCATGGTGTACTATCATCTTTTAATTGATCCCCATCTTTATCTATCAATAACATTAATCAAATGATCATTGGTGGTGGCACATACATATAGAGCCTTTATTTCTATCACGTCTCATATTCGAGGAATACGGAAGCAAAAAGTATGTTCTTTTCAATGACTTATTGCTAGTAGCCTCTATAAAGGTGGCCTTGATAGTTGTTAAAAGTCCAGTCATATTAATTATTGGCACCTCAGTCAACATCATCATATTGCACTTAATCAGATACAATGGACAGAAGGTGTAAGAACATCATTGGTTCTCTTTTCTAGCATTTAAAAAAAAAAATACACCATTCAAACAAAACCAAATTTCACATGCTAGTTGTATAATCAGGATTAGACAATACTTGCGTTACATAATTAAGTTTCGTTTTTAAATGTTAGTATACATAGGAAAGTTAAATAAAAATGATAAACATACTTATAATGAGATTCAAATAAAAGTATGATACCTGCCGAGATTTGTTACTTGACTCTATATAATCTTTATGATTCTTTCCATCTATAAAGATTTTATAGTTGTCAATTAAGTTTTGTTAATTATGTGGTAATAGTTGTCAATTTGATTACACATTATGATGTACCGATTCTTCAATAAACATGAATGAGAAAAGACTTTGCTTTATTTTTCTAGTTTACCTAACACTATACCTGATAGATCTAGAGGTATTAAAATCGTGGTGAAAATACTAATTAAACCTTAATAATAAGAATAAGGTTAAAGGATCGCACAAAAAGAGTACTACTTCCTCGTCGTAGGGATCTATATCGTATCAATTTAAAGATGCACTGCCCCCTTTTGATATTTAACTGTTATATTAATTCTTCATTTTAGTTCTTGTTTATACATAATTAAAGTAGATATATATTTGTGATTATTAGCCTAAAATTCCTACATATACACATTTCATTTGTCACGCCCCGACTTACACCATCTACGTAGGGGAACGACTACGTAGACGTGGGCCGGGTCGTCACCTTACTTATATACTTAAATTAAACTTGCGGAAAATTTGGGAAAGATTTTATTTTATTTTATTTATTTTTTTTTTTTTCCATACTTTAGTTTAAAACTTTGAACTTGAACTTCATTCTCAAACTCATACTTACTGATAGGTACTTACTCGAGTACCGAACTTTCAAACCTTCCTTGAAGGCCATCTAAATCATGTTGTAGACCAAACCCGAACTAATGTGGGTTGGTACCACAAGAGGCAACTTGCTTGCCTTATATAAACTTTGTCATCCATACTTAAAACGTCATGAAAATATGAAAACCCTTTTTCATTACATCATATTTTATAGAGTATATATATTTTTTTTCAAAAGCTGTGGCAGTGTCCATCCCACATTTCACAGTCCGCAGCACCAGCCTTCCACAGTATTGCATCAGAGATTGCTGGCAGGATACTTACCTACAGCATAGACGTAAGACGTGAGCTTTCGCTCAGCAAGTACAACTATTACATCCGCGACACAAAACATATCATTGTGCATGAACCAATTATAATCTCTTATGAATCAATTATGGATTTATAACTTAATTTAGTTATATTCCTTTACATATCATGTGTGCTCGTACCGTGGTACATAGCCAAGGAATGGTTGAAGGTGGCAGTCCGTTTTAACTCAAACCATGAAACACAAAGTTTAACATGGAGTAGTTTAGGTAGCCTTCCAATCCAACTCAAACCATGAACCATACCATTTAAACCCGCCTTTGTGGCAAGTCGGCACGACACAACATCCTACTTGTCTTGTTCTTACCAAGTGGTTTAATATTAGTGAACATGCTTCATGATGTCACAATATTACAACATAATCAACATTAGTCAAAACATGGCCTTTTTGAAAACATGGCATTTCTGAAAACATGGCATTACATGTCATAATATAACTTAGCATATCATAGCCATAGCATAGCATAACACATTATCACATATCAGCACATTACATCAGGCAAGTAACAACAAAGGGCCTATGCTGTAGGCGGAGTTGTACTTACTTCTCTCGTTATGCCCTTCGTAGTGCTGCTTCTCCTCTGGTTACAGCTGTAGGTTTCCTCCTGCTAGTCGAAGGACATAGGTAAGGGTCTAATTAGTATTGTGGAATGTTGGGGATCTAACCAACATGTCTACATATTCCTAGTTGTATGTCCCCGATACTAGATGTCTTACTGGGTTACAAATAGTAACCCTATACCTTAGCCCAGTTTATTAATCTTGGTGTCCTTTAGGGTTATCTTGACTAACCCTTAAGGTTATACTAAAATCCACTTGTTAGTCAACCAAAGTCAACTATGGTCAACAATGGTCAACTTCGGTCAACTATGGTCAACCATTGTTGGGTCAACCTTGGGCTTTGGGCTTGACCCAGTAACTCGGGTATAACTCCCGGTTACCTTTCGTAAACTAATCGCTTGCTATACTCCAACTTGAAAAATTCATTTTCCCTTACTTGGAAAATTTAGGGAAATTAATCCCAAAACTTCATAAAAATCCTTTACTTAAATCGTAAAAATCCAAACTCTTGGATTAGTGCTTTATAAAATCATTTGAGGTTGAAAACTGCCCTTGGAACAGTTTTCCATAATCGAAACAATAGTTTGTAGTAGAAAAATAGTTTTCTAGAAACATTTGTAAAGCTAGTGGTGCAGGAATTTTCGGATTCCCTGCGCACCCTTCGAAAACGATCCCAGTTTAAAAATTGGTTCGTAATCTGAAAAAGTTTTCTTCACAAAAGTTGTAGCTCTCGAAAAATACTAAAACTTTCATGTTTTGCAAAAATTCCAATTCAGCCTAGATTCGTCCCAGTTTTTGTTTGAAACTGGCTGATCCCGAAAAACTGAGTGAAAACTGGGTCTGGGGATCAGCCACGGGTTTTGGGGTAAATGGAGGCCATTGGGGCCTTATTTTTGAAAACGGTACATGTAACCCCCTAGGAAAAACCCTTCCGAACAACTTTCGTGTTTTAAATTTCTCCAAATTCTGCCTCTAAGGGCCTCAAATTTCCCTTTTCCCGAAACTGGTCAGTTTTACCCGAAAATGGCAGTTTTCGGTTTTAAGTTCGTTTTACGTAAATTTTACGTGCACACTACCTCGAACGGCTTTGGCCGTGAGCCTACGACGACCTGCAGTGCTTCTAACGTAACACATGCAGTCATATATCACTTAAACATCTTCATGAAAAGCAAAACCCTTGGGTGTTCTTGCACCAAACCGGGGTTTGCAAAACGTTTGATTTGCAACACCAAACATCAATCAAACACAAACCTTAAAATCCTAATTAGGGCAGAAAATTAAATGAGCTTATGCTCATACAAATCAAGCTTGAAATACACTTAAATCTCCAATTTGAAACTCAATTAAAAAGCTTAGAAAACCAATGGAGATTTACCTTAATTCACACCAAAATTGGTGCTAGGTTTAGGGCGGTTTTGGGTCCAACACTTCCCCCCCTTGCTGATCACCATATTCGGCCATCCCCCTCCCATTGGGGTTCCAAATTTTCGGCCTCTCCCACATGAAAATACACATAATTTGAATCAAAACTTAATTAAAGAACTAGAGGGGTTTAGGAGAATAGGATTACCTTAACTCCTTGAGATTAGATCTAACTTTGGATCCAAACTTTTTCTTCTAACTCTTTGCTCAAGAAAACCGACCATCACTTGGTCTTTCCTCTTCCTTGAAGTTCGGCTTCTAGTGGAAGGAAAAAGGAGAAATGGAACCTAATTACACCTAAGGGTTTAATTGGTTAATGAGCAAAATACTTGCTCATCAAGCCACCTAGGTGATGTGGTGTGGCCTTATTGGCTAGCCATTCCCTTAGAGAACAAGGGAAAACTTCTTTCCCTAAAATTCAATGATGATTTGATGAGGTGTCCTCCCCCCCTTGGTGTGGTCGGCCATGAAGGCTTGGAATGCAAGTGCTTGCCCAACAAGCCATTGCTTGCATCACCTAGCTTATGTCACCTTGGTGACATCATCACCAAAAATTCCCTTGCCCTTTAAGGCTTCAAGGACCGGTCATGAGGTGCCAAGTGGAGCCTTGTTACTTGTGGTGCATGGAATCCCTTCTAGCTTATCTCTATCTTGGTTTTTCTTGCTCACCAAGTGGCTAAAAGATAACTAAGCTTGCTCTCCAAGCCACCAAGGAGAACCGGCCCTACTAGGTGCATGAACCAAGATTGGCTTGCTCAACAAGCCACTTGGTTGCTTACTTCTCCTTGCTTGTGTCACCTTGCATACCTAAGCATGCTTACCTAAGCACATTCCTTGTTCTCCAAGGATGAAGAACCGACCATAGCATGTGGGAAGCAAATAAAAATCTTCTCAAACTTATCTCTAGCTTAATTGCTTGTTCCAATGTAACCAAGCTAACTAAATTCGTAACCAACCATTGGCCTTGTTGGAGGCTTGGTTAGGAATATCCATAAATTCCATAATTCAAAAATTACATTCTTATTTACTTTTCTTAAAATTGCACTTTAATCCTTAATGCCAAAATATTTGCACTCTAGTCCCTGTGAGGTGGACAGTGTTGGTGGAGCCACTTGGCTTCAATTCCATACATAATGGTCCACTAAATTTCCAAAATCCTTAAATATAGGGTTTCAGTCCATTTCCCTACTAACTTAATCAATACTAATACTGTTTTTCACTTAAAACAGTACTGTTTCACTAAATTGCAGTCCGGAGTTCATCTTCGTAAAATTGGACTGTGTATGGATTTTTCTTCTTAGAACTTGAAACTGCTAAATCCCCATTGCTCCAAATATTATTCACGATTATTCTAGAGCGATCTCATACCTTTGACTTTTGGTCAACTTTGACTATCTTGGTCAAACTTTGACCATCATGAAATCATGAAATTTCAACACGTCATTTTCCTTAAAATGCTTTATACTGGCCTAAGTAATCCATCGTTGAGTCTCGTTACTAGTTAAATGAGAACTCAAACTTATACCGATATTCCATTCTAAACATGATCTAGACTTAAGTTTTCCTCATTCAAAGGAAATCTAGAGTCTTAAAAATTCGGGTTATTACATCATTGTAGATTTTGACAACCAAAACTAGTGTGTTTAAACCAAGTTATCTAAGTTAATTAAAGTACCATTTTCTTTTCGACACTGCCAATTCAATATAATATGCAAAAATTTTCAATTGTCAATTTGAGATGCACGTAAATTATGTACGCATAATTTACATTTATTATTGTAAAACTTGTTAAGCGGTATACTAAAATAACCTACTTTTTTATTTTAAAAAATAGCAAATTGACGACATCGCTACCGAGTCCTCAATCCCACAACAACAATGGGAATCCACCGGAACCATCTCTTACTCGACCTCCCTCCCTCCCTCCCTCTGTGGTCGACCCTCTCTTAACTCTCCACCGACGTCGGCTTCGACATGGCCATCACCTTCTTCCTCACTGTCGTCAATCTCCTATTTAGCGTTCCACACTGCCCTCCTCACCCAAACTGAGGTTTTTGTCCACAACACCAAATATAACTTCATTTGGATTTGTTGAAATATTGATTTCCGGCCATGTTTTTAGTTTCGCGGGACGATGGGCTGCTAGTGATGCTGCCAAATTCTTGAATCTTCAGCACGAAAGGGCTTTGACTCTTCATCTGACCTTACCTTGCCTTACCAATATTTCCTAAAATAAAATTAAAAAATTTGTAACGTGGGGCCCACCACTCGTAGGATCGTGAATCCACTATTCGTGCTAGAAAGCATTTATATACTTTGAAATTCTGATCTTTCAAGCAGACTTTTTAGCCTACATGATATATAAGGCACTTTGAATTTTCGAGGGCTAGAGTGTTAGTCTTTTACGCAACTATGAATTATTTAAGAATTATAATTCTTTTACTTTTGTTTTTTTTTTGGAGTGATATATTTCTTTTACTTATTCTCCACATCTTAATCACATAATTGCCATTATTGACAAGTTCGTTGTCTTTCTTTAAGTCTATATCCATTGCATTATTTCTTTAAGGCATGTATCTATAACTATTTAAAGGAGTGAAGTTTCCTAAAAATGCTAATAAAAAATATGGTTAAGTTATTTTGTCTTTTGACGATGATGTCTTTTTTTTTTCCCCCCTTTTTCTTGAATTCACTTTCTTTTTTTTTTTTAAACCTTTAATAACTTCTTATAAATTTGTCTTTTTTATTCTCTTTTTTTTTTTTTTTAATTTCCATAACATTTTTTTGTTTATTTCCTTGACAAATTTTTTTTTTTATGGATTTACTTTCTTAATCAAATTTTCTACAACTATATTGAAAAAGTGAAGTTCCATAAAAATATTGTTCAAAAATTTGGTTAAGTTGTTTTGTCTTTTTATAATGATGTCTTCTTCTTTTTTTATTTTTCCTTGATTTCGCTTCTTTTTTTTATTTTTCCTTTAATAACTTCTTCTAAATTTGTCCTTTTTTTATTCTCTTATTTTTTTCCATAAAAATATTTTGTCCCAATAAAAATTTATTTCTAAATATGTATTTACTGTCAAATTTTTTTAATAGCCTAATATATGTGTCAAAAAAAAATTTTAACCAATGTAAAAAAATATTATATATCTTTGAAAATTTTGACACTTATGTTTATAAAATAAATATTCAATGATTTTAGTATGTATAACCTTCATATGCACATTATTTCAACTAGTATCACAATACATTCGTTATTCTTTTAACTTGTCTAAATCTTAATAAAGATTGAAGAAACACCTTGATATTAAGAAAGTTAGTATTAATATAGGGAAAGTTACTATTTTGTATGTAATTATCTTTATAGGTACTTTTGATTTATTTATAATTATTATAATTTAGAACATGTCTTGATTTTGTAGATTTGTTAGTATTAAGTAACTTACCCAATTTTGTATATTATAACTTGTACTTATATGTGAGCTCATTCATACTTTTGCTTACAAATAATTTTTTTATTCTTAGTCCGTGAATATAAGTTCATATACATTAAATACTTCCGTGTTCATCGTCTCCCTTCTTACTTTATTATTTTCTTATTTATTATTCCCCTTACTTGTGTCAATAAAATTAAAAAATTTGTAACGTGGGGCTCACCACTCGTAGGATCGTGAATCCACTATTCGTGCTAGAAAGCATTTTTGCATATATATACTTTGAAATTCTGATCTTTCAAGCAGACTTTTTAGCCTACATGATATATAAGGCACTTTGAATTTTCGAGGGCTAGAGTGTTAGTCTTTTACGCAACTATGAATTATATAAGAATTATAATTCTTTTACTTTTGTTTTTTTTTTTGGAGTGATATATTTCTTTTACTTATTCTCCACATCTTAATCACATAGTTGCCACTATTGACAAGTTCGTTGTCTTTCTTAAGTTTATATCCATTGCATTATTTCTTTAAGGCATGTATCTATAACTATTTAAAGGAGTGGAGTTCCCTAAAAACGCTAATTAAAAATTTGGTTAAGTAATTTTGTCTTTTGATGATGATGTCTATAATTTTTTTATTTTTTTTTTTACTTTTTCTTGATTTCACTTTTTTTTGCTTTAAATAACTTCTTCTAAATTTGTATTTTTTATTCTCTTTTTTTTTTTTTATTTACATAACAATTTTTTTAATGAATCAAATTTTCTATAACTATATTGAAAAAGTGAAGTTCCATAAAAATATTGTTCAAAAATTTGGTTAAGTTATTTGGTCTTTTTGTGATGATGTCTTTTTTCCAAATATGAATTTACTTTCTTTTTTTTTTATATAGCCTAACATATGGGTCAAAAAAACAATTTAACCAGTGTCAAAAAATATTATATCTTTGAAAATTTTGACACTTATGTTTATAAAATAAATATTCAATGATACATTTTAGTATGTATGCTTCAACTAGGATTACAATACATTCGGTAACTTGTCTAAATTCTAAATAAAGATTGAAGAAACTCCTTGATATCAAGAAAGTTAGTATTAATATTAGGGAAACTTACTATTTTATATGTAATTATCTTTATTAGGAACTTAATATTAGGGAAAGTTACTATATTAAATTATTATAATTTAGAACATGTCTTGATTTAGTAGACTTATTAGTAGTAAGCAGCTTACCCAATTTTGTATATTGTAACTTATATTTATATGTGAGCTCACTCATACTTTTGCTTACTAATGAATTCTTATTCTTAGTCCGTCAACATAATTTCATATACATTAAATATCTCTATGTTCATCTTCTCGCTTTTTACTGTATTATTTTCTTATTTATTATTCCCTTTACTAGAACCAATATGTTGATTTTTCAATCATGCGACGAAGTATGCATCACACAATGGCGTACCATGTGTTACTTAGGAGAATAGTCAAACATTGTAAAGGTAGGTAGACATTTGAACACAAGTTTACGGATGAGGATGACGTACGCGCATATTTGTACTTTTATTCGAGGAATTATTAAATCTATTCTGAAATAACAATATCTCACATATTTCTTTGATGATTGCTTATATTCACAATCTAGAGTAATTAGTTTAATTTCTTGTTTGTTCATTATATATAGTCTCTACTCAAATTAGAGAGGGTCTAATAATCATTAATAAATCACACAAACCTCACATTCTATGACGCCCCATTAGAGAAAAATACCTAAAGAACCACTTTTTTTTTTTTTTTTTTTCCATCTATTGACCAACATGACACAAATTCCTCATTTCTGATTAATATGACACAAATTTTAGTTAACTTTAATTTAATTTTGTGTCATATTAGTTTAGTATTAATTTTTTGTATCATATCAGTGTATTGATCTTTAAATTTATGTCGTTTAGGTGTTTTTCCCATAACATCATTTCCAAGTGGAAAATTCAAAGCCCATATCATATTATACTTGATATGTCCAACATATCTCAATCGAAAATTTTAATAGATTCATACTAAATTAATGTATATCAAATAAGAATATAAAAGGAAAAAAAAAACAAAGATTTAAAGTGGTTAGAAAATGTGTCCATGATCACGGAATATGACAAAAAGAGAAGATTCATCAGTAATGCCCATAATATATAAATGGGCTTCCTAAAAATACAAATTACTATATAAAATTGGGTAAAGTTATATAGTACTATCAAATCACTTGAATTCAAGAGACTTCCTAAAATTGAAATAAATACAATTGAATAAATAAAAGTCAATTACTCACTATCATGTACTTGCAATAGAGTATCGATAGGAAATCCCAGTTTTGGACCATAGATCCAACTCATGTGTCCTTTTATTCCTATCCATAATCGAAGGGACAATAATCATCGAGAGAAAGCGCGAGGTGCATGGACAACAATCAATGAGAAAGGGTGCTTAAGTGCGTAACAATTGTCAATGGAGAGTGCAGAAGTGCAAGGACGACAATCATCAGGGTAAGGTGCAAGGGCACATGAACGACAACTGTAGAGAGAAGCACATTAGTGCGGGGACAACAATTATCGAAAAATGCTACATAGGTGCAAAGATGACAATCTTCGAGAGGGAGATCGCATGGGCGTGCAATAGGCAATCATCAAGGTATGGCACCAGGAGTACATGGAGGATCAGAAACTCTTTTGAGTATAATCTTATGATACTATTATATGTATGTAATACAAATATACAAGGAATTAGGGAACAAAAAGATTTAACATAATTAGTTAATATATCTACGATCACGAATTAGGAAAAAGAGAAAATTCAATAGTAATGAGGACTATGAATAGACTTTATATAACATAAATTACTATATCAATAAGTTATCTAATACTACTAAATCACTTAAAATTTAAAATTTTAATTTTAAGGAAATCCAATCAAATATAAATGGCAACTTTAATACGATTAACAACGTCTTATCTTTTTTTTTTTTTACTTTTAATTTTTTTTTTTTTACTTTTTGAGTAACTTTATCTTATCTACAGTAAATTATCTCCCTCTCTCTTTTTTTTTTAATGCCCTTTAAAAATAAAAAATAAAAAATAAAAATTTGTTCACGTCTCCACTATTTATTTTACTCAATAACCCAATTCAATTTTACTTTAGACATTAATTGTAAGGTTGAACACCTTGGAATATATTGCCAGGATCAATTTCTCAGTTTCTCGTAATTATCAATGTCTATTTAGAAGTCAATATTTTTTAAAGGTCAACAATTTTTTATTGTAGAAATGTATAAATTAAACAGAATCTATAAAAAGCTATTATCCTTTTATAATAAATTGAAATAAAATAAATAAAGAAATGCTTAAAAATGAATCGATAATCTTTAGAAACGATCCAAAAATTTTCATAAATACAAATACAGAAAAGTTAACCAAAGATCGAAAGTGTTTTTAAAGAAGTAATAAATCCTTAAAAAAACGAAATTTGATTGATGTTAAAAGAATGAATCAAAATATTCAAAAAACGACATAATGAACATTAAAGAATTATGGGTTCCAACACTTCTTCATTTTTTTTGGTTCCAATCCTTTATCTTACCCCAAAATCGTAATCATGTCGGAATTATCACAAAGAAGTTAAAACGAAATAAGATATAGTCATTATAACATTGTTGTCATCTTAAAGAAAGATGCAATTTCATGTAGCATCAAATTTTAGAAACTAGCTGTTAAAAGAAGACAAAAAGTGGGAAAAGCGACATTATCATAATGGCGAAGAATTACCATAAAGAAGTTAAAACAAAATAAGATAGGCATTATCATGATGACATTGCTATTTTTGAAAAGAAAAAAAAGGAAAAATATCGTAAATTCCTCTTAAATTAGTGTCAATATGCCTCCTAAATTATGAAATGTATCTGTTGTACCTCCTGAACTTTGATATGTGTGTCAAGTTATTACTTCAGTTTGCTTTCGTTAGTTTTTCCGTTTGTTTTTGTGTCAAAATACCCCATTATCTTGCTTTTTGTATCAAAATACCTCATGATATTTGCTTTTGTATCAAAATGTTCTCTCATCTTTTATATTTGTGTCAAACTACCTTATCTATCTTATTTTATTTATCTAACATTATATGATTACCTAATAATTGTTAACTTTTTTAGAATAGGTAAAAAAAATTTATTTTTTGTGATAAAATAAGATGTATTGTTTTTAACACACTATTTTTCATTTTTCTTATTTTAATCCAAATTATTTGGGTTATGAGTTTACTTATGCATAACCATAATTGGTAGAACTCAGATGGAGGATTTAGATTTCGATTAAACTGTTTACTTGACCTACATAATTCGAAATCATGTTTATTATAATCTCATTCATGCGTTTACTTAAACCTATAAAGAGAATAAGTTTTTGTAAATTTATTCTATACACATTCCTAATTATATATTTAAATTTAAAATATGATTGATTTGCATATATTTATTACAGTGTTATCAGTCATAATTAAACTAAAGATTGTAATATTAGGAGAATAAAATAGTAACATAAGTTGTCTAGTTTTTTTTGTTTAAGAAATTTAAAATTAATATAACCTTGAATTACAATAAGTAAAATTTAAAAAAAAAAATAGTGCGTTCAAACATATGCATATTATTTTATTAGGAATAATTAGGTAATTATATGATGTTAGATAATAAAATAAGATAGATTGGACAATTTGACATAAATATTAAAGATCAGAGTATTTTGACACAAAAGAAAAGATCTTTTGACAGAAAAAGCACATATCAAGGAGCATTTTGACACAAAAGCAAACAGAACGGAAGCTAACTGAGGGGGCAACTTGACATACATGTTAGAGTTTATAGGATATAATAGGTACATTTCATAGTTTAGGTGGCACACTGATACTAGTGACATTGTTTAAGAGGGAATTATTACATTTTTCCAAGAAAAAAACAATTTCATACAATATTCAAAATTTAGAAACTAGCTTTTAAAACAAAACCAAAAATAGTGGGGGAAAACAAAAAAAAGCATAATCATAATAACATTGGAATTACCACTAAAAAAAAAAAAAAAAAAAAAAAAAGGTGAATGCAAACAAACAGATAACAAGGAACCACAAGGACACGTTCAAAAAAAAGAAAACCGGAACAACTTTTTTTTCTCTTTTGAGCGTCCATAACTAAACCAAGAAAAAAAAAAAAACAAAACAAAACAAAACAAAAAACAAAGTGAACGTGAACAAACAAAATAACAGGAACTCAAGGGAAAACGATTCACAATGGTTGGACTTTTTAATAATTAGACCAAAAAAAAAATGAATGAAACGTTTTGGGATATGATGCAAAAAAAAAAAAAAAAAAAAAAAAAAAAGAGCACATTCAAGAAAGATAAAGGGAGCACGAAGAGTCAAAACATACCTGATTACAAACAGAAACGTTGAAGAATTTTTATATTTTATTAGTGTAGGATCTCCTGCAAAACGTTTAGTGATGAAGTAAATAATGGTGGTTTTAGCATGCAATTATTCTACAATAAATTGATAAATCTTATTAATAAACCTCGCAATTCTTACTTAATATTAAAAAATTAGTAAAGGCCGAATTTTTTTAAACTATCGTTATAACCACCAGCTAGCCAATAGCAAATAGTCATGGCAAAAAGACAAGGATATTTATGAATATCCATGAGAGTCATGAGTCATGAACTTTTCTTTCTTTTAGTCTGGATATCAATTTTAACAGAGATAGTTACTATGAGTCATTTTTTAAAGTTATGGTAATACTATGAGATTATATGAAAGTTTTATAAGTTTTAATCACAAAAAAAATATGAAAATTAGATGGAATAAAAAGAGGAAAAAGGAGCAAAAATAAAACAAAAAAAAAAAAAAACAAAACAGAAAAAATTTGCGATTTTTTTGGTTATTATTATTATTCATATTAATTAGCCTCTTCTTACAAAATTACTGTATTGTTGACAAGTTCGTTGTCTTTATCCACTGCAGTATTTCTTCAATGCATATGATATGTATTGGGTATGCTTTTAACTTTGCTAAATTCGATATTAAAGGTCAAAGAAACTTCTTTAGTCGATATGTTGATTTATTTACTTACGCAAGGAAATAAGTTTCAAACTAATTACGCATACCTAAAGTTATTTGAATGGTTGAACATTGAAAAGGTGGGAAGACGTTTTTTTTATTCAGTCTCGATGCATGGATGACGTATGTGCATATTTGTCTGTTATTTAATTAAGGAATTATTGAATCTATACAATATATAGAAGGGGGGGCGTCCTGTTTTTGTTCAAAACGCGAGTTTTGGTTGAAACGTGCGTTTTATCTTTTTTTTTTTTTTTTTTTTCCCTTCTGGGTTGGCTGACACAAGGCAGAGCAGAGGTCGGGTGAGAGAGAGAAAGAGGGATGCGTGGGAGGAGGGAGAGAGAGAGGGGCGGAGGGATGCATTCGGAAAGAAAATAGGGAGACTGGGGAAGTGTTTTTTGGCTTCTTTTCGAGGGTGTGAGAGGAAGAGAGAGTGGGGGAGTTATGTTTTTTTTTTTCCCTCTAAAATTGTTGGGTTTGGAAGGTAGGGGGAGAGAAAGAGATAGGTGAGTCGGATGGGTTTTTTTTTTTTTTTTTTTTTTGCTCGAGGGGAAGGGAGGGAGGGAGGGAAAAGAGAGTATGAGGTGAGAGAGAGGAGAGAGGAAAAAAATAATTTTTTTTTTTTTTTTTTTTTGCTTTTTCTCGAGGGAATGGTGAGAGAGAGAGAGAGAGAGAGGGAGGGAGACATTTTTTGTTTTTTTGTTTTTTTTTTGTTTTTTGCTTCTCTTTTTGGGGGAGGATATAAATCTCGAATATGTAATTTACTTTATCTATATAATTCAAATTCATGTTCATTATACATCTCATTTATGCGTTTATTTAAACTTATAATGAGAATAAGTTATTATAAATTTATTCTATACACATTCCTAATTATATATTTAAATTTAAAATATGATTAATTTGCATATATTTATTACTGTGTTATCAATCATAATTAAACTAAAAATTGTAATATTATATCAATAAAATAGTAACATAAGCTGTGTACTTGTTTTTGTTTAAGAAATTTAAAATTAATATAAACTTGAATTACAATAAGTAAAATTTTAAAAAAATATAGTGTGTTAAAATAGATGCATATTATTTTATTAGAAAAAATAATTTTTTTTACCTATTCTAAAAAACTTAATAAAATTAGGTAATTATATGATGTTAGATAAATAAAATAAGATAAATTGGGCAATTTGACACAAATATTAAAAATCAGGGAGTGTAATTGACACAAAATCAAAGATCTTTTGACACAAAAAGCAAAGATCAATGAGCATTTTGACACAAAAGTAAACGGAAAAACTAACGGAAGCTAACTGAGGGATAACTTGACACACATGTTAAAATTTATGGGGTACAACAGATACATTTTATAGTTTAGGGGACATATTGATACCAAAAGTAAACGGAAAAACTAACGGAAGCTAACTGAGGAATAACTTGACACACATGTTAAAATTTATGGGGTACAACAGATACATTTTATAGTTTAGGGAACATATTGATACTAGTGATATAGTTAAGGGGAAATTGTTACATTTTTCCAAGAAAAAAACAATTTCATACAACATTCAAAATTTAAAAAGTGGCTTTTAAAACAAAACCAAAAATAGTGGGGGACAAAAAGCATAATCATAATAACATTGGAATTACCATAAAGAAGTATTTAAAAAAAAAGGTGAATGCAAACAAACAGATCACAAGGAAGCACAAGGACACGTTCACAAAGAAGAAAAAAAGAACAACTTTTTTTCTCTTTTGAACGTCCATAACTAAACCAAGAAAAAAAAAAAACAAAACAAAACAAAAAACAAAGTGAACGTTAACAAACAAAATAACAGGAACTCAAGGGAAAACGATTCACAATGGTTGGACTTTTTAATATTTAGACAAAAAAAAAAAAAAGGAATGAAACATTATGTGTTAAAAAAAAAAAAAAAAAAACATTCAAGAAAGATAAAGGGTGCATGAAGAGTCAAACCATGCTTATTTTGACAACTTATATCTATGTGCTTATTTTGACAACTTATATCTATGTGCTTAATTTGACAACTTAATCACCGTTGAAGAATTATTTTGACAACTTAGTCAAAACATGATTACAAACAGAAACGTTGAAGAATTTAAAAATCTATATGCTTATTTTGACAACTTAATCAGCGTGCAGATCACGCTAAGATGCAGGCTTTAGTTTGTCTATATAAACGAATCCATTCTTCAACGTAGAAGCATACCCGAAATTAATTATTTCCTTTTGCAAACTTCCCCCAGTATACTAGCAGGAAAAAAAAAAAAAAAAAAAAACCTTCCCTAAATATGGCTTCCTCATTGGAACTTAGAAATGGTGCTTCAAAAGTTCTTGGCCATGACAGGAAAGAAGAAGGGGAAGAATTCTCCCACGCCATGCAGTTAGTGATGTCCACTGTGATGTCCATGAGCTTACAGACAGCGATTGAGCTCGGAGTTTTTGACATCATTGCGAAAGCCGGCGATGGAGCTAAGCTCTCGTCGGCCGAGATTGTAGCTCAGATGTCCACCAACAACCCCGACGCACCCATCATGGTGGACCGTATGCTCAGGCTTCTAGCGAGCCACTCGGTGCTTAGTTGCTCCGTGGTTAGTGATGAAAGTGCAGGGTCTAATGCCCGCAGGCTCTACAGCCTTTGTCCCGTGTCCAAGTACTTTGTCACTAATGAAGATGGTGTTTCATTGGGACCCTTCATAGCTTTGGAACAAGGCAAAGTCTTCATGGATAGCTGGTATATTTATAGATACGTTTTGCTTTCTTTTGAATCAAATGCTATATTTGCCAGTTTGCATGCTATTTAACATCTTGTAGCCTGTTTGGATTATTATTTGGAGACTGTTTTTAGGTACTATTTAAAAAGTTTTGTACCATATTTTCTCTCACAAAAAATTCGAATTTACTTTTCAAATTTATGATTCAAATTGGAGGCTTAATTTAGCCTGGCACTCTTCGTGATCTGAAACTAGATTTGCAATGAATTTACAGGCCCCATCTAAAAGCTTCAATTCTTGAAGGAGGAGTTGCATTCGAAAAGGCCCATGGAATGAATGCCTTCGTGTATTCACGCTCTGACCAAAAGTTCAATCATGTTTTCAACACAGCAATGTACAGCCAAACTACTATTGTTGTCCAGAACATCCTCAAGTATTACGAAGGTTTTGACGACCTTAAGCAACTGGTAGATGTTGGTGGCGGTCTGGGAGTGATTCTTAATCAAATCACTTCAAAATACCCACATATTAAGGGAATTAATTATGACTTGCCTCATGTTGTAGAGAATGCCCCTTCTTATCCAGGTATAATCATAGATTTCATTTCTCTATCTACTCAAATATTATATATATATATATATATATATATATATGTTGAGGTGTGTGGAGCCAAATCTGGCAAGAAAAAAAAAAAAAAGAAGAGGCAGCAGCACTGCAGCGCCAGGTCAAGGGCGCCGCATCGCTACAGAGAGTTTTCTGGAGCGCCGCAGCGCCCCAGAATGGAGGTACACAGCACCGCAGCGCCGGGGAAGGGCGCCGCAGCGCTACGACTTGGGTGAGGGAGTTTTTGGGCGCTGCAGCGCCAGAGGAGGGCGCCGAAGCACTGGGTCGCGGGCCAAGTCCGTACGGCTCCGACGGTCGGCTTTTTTTAATGCTTTTTTCTTGTACACCTATATAAAGGGTTGCTAGGGTTTTATCTGTATGATGAGAGATCATAAATGAGGGCTGGGAAACACCATTGAGAGAGAGAGAACACCCAATTGGTGAGAGAGTGTTTGGGAAGCTCTTGTAATTCATCAACCATCATCATAGTGGAATCTGCGGCGGCGGCAGAAACATAACGTAATCATCAATTGGACGAACCTGTATTAAAGTTCATGTCTTTTATGTGCGATTTACTTTTTCGATTATTATTCATTCTCGGAGGTTGAATAAGGTTGCGAACTAATTCCCCAACATACACACACATATATATATATATGTATGTATGTATATCACGACACCAACAAACATGGCTACCTCGCACGATATAATTTAAAATTTTCATGCTAAAAGTAACAGTTTATTAACATTGACATTGCAGGCGTTGAACATGTTGGCGGTAACATGTTTGAAAGTGTTCCGCATGGGGATGCCATTTTTTTGAAGGTGAATTCTGAAACTTCAATTAATCAACTAATGTATATTTAGGGGTAATATTGTTTTAGCACCACCATTCAGCCCAATTACCTTTTCAAGTAAGTATATTTTGTGAATATTGATGTATTATAAATTATGATATTGTAGTGGATCCTTCATGATTGGAGTGACGAACAATGCTTAAAGATATTGAAAAATTGTTACAAAGCAATTCCAGACCATGGAAAAGTTATAGTTGTGGATGCAATTCTTCCGATCATGCCGGAGGACAGTTTTGCTGCGAGGAACACGTTCGCACTTGATGTGGGAATGATGACTCAATACGGTGGGGCAAAGGAACGGAGCCAACAAGAGTTCTTAGCCTTAGCAACTGGTGCTGGGTTTAGTGGCATTAGATTTGTGTGTTGTGTTTGTAACCTTTGGGTTATGGAGTTCTATAAGTAAAACGACATGCTATTTTATGGCTTAGATTTTTGTGTCATTTGAATAAGAATATGATGTATCACGCTTTCGATTAAACGCTTGAAGTTACAAATAAAAAGGCTACACGTTCTTGGATATACAATATTGCTATCATTGGAATGAAGTTTTCCCTACTTTAAGTAGGAAATTTAATACGTCGATCCAGTGAAAGATGAACAATTGACAACAACATATTGTTTCTATCAAAAAATGAAGCCATTTTCATTGCATGGTGTACTATCATCTTTTAATTGATCTCCGTCTTTTATCTATCAATAACATCAATCAAATAATCACTGGTGGTTGCATATACATATAGAGCCTTTATTTCCTTCACGTCTCATATTCGAGGAATACTGGAAGCAAAAAGTATGTTCTTGTCAATGACTATTTATTGCTAGTGGCCTCTATAAATGTGGCCTTGATAGTTGTTAAAAAGTCCAGCCATATTTTTGGCACCCCAGTCAACATTATCGTATTGCACTTAATCACATACATTGGACAGAAGGCGTAAGAACATCATTGATAATCTTTTCTAGTATTAAAAAAATAACATCAATCAAACAAAAGCAAGTTTCACATGCTACTTGTACTTTCAGGATTAAACAATACTTGCGTTACATAATTAAGTTTCATATTTAAATGTTAGTGTACATAGGAAAGTTAAATAAAAATGGTAAACATGCTTATTATGAGATTCAAATAAAAGTATGATATCTGTCGAGATTTGTTACTTGATTCTATATAATCTTTATGATTCTTTCCATCTATAAAGATTTTATAGTTGTCAATTAAGTTTTGTTAATTATGTGGTAACAGTTATCAATTTGATTATACATTATGATGTACAGATTCTCCAATAAACATGAATGAGAAAAGACTTTGCTTTATTTTTCAAGTATACCTAACACTATACCTGAGAGATCTAGAGGTATTAAAATCATGGTGAAAATACTAATTAAACCTAAATAATAAGAATAAGGTTAAAGGATCGCACAAAAAGAGTACTACTTCCTCGTCGTAGGGATCTAAATCGTATCAATTTAAAGATGCACTACCCCTTTTGATATTTAACTGTTATTTTAATTATTCATTTTAGTTCTTGCTTTCTCTTATTACCACAGATACATAATTAAAGTAGATATATATTTTTGATTATTAGCCTAAAATTCCTACATATACATATTTCGTTGTAGATTTTGACAACCAAAACTAGTGCGTTTAAACCAAGTTATCTAAGTTAATTAAAGTATCATTTTCTTTTCGACGCTGCCAATTCAATATAATATGCAAAAATTTTCAAATGTCAATTTGAGATGCACGTAAATTATGTACGTATAATTTACTTTTATTATTGTAAAACGTGTTAAGCGGTATACTAAAATAATCTACCTTTTTATTTTAAAAAAATAGCAAATTGATTATGAATACAATTAGGGATACCAATTCCAATCTCAATATTTTAAATAGCAACTCATGTGTCATATTTTCATTGGTAAATACAATCAATTGATATAGCAATATTTTAAACACTTAACAATAAAAAAAATGACAATTCATATACAACATAGCTTGGTGTTCAAAAATTAGAATTAGAGTTGATGTTCTATTTTTCATTAACTATTTTCTGAGGGTAGAATTCATGTTTTACCCCAAGCCATGGTTAGCTTCTTCCTGAATTGTAGCTACAAGAGGTTAAACAACTCTCAGTTTACTTTTTCCACATCTTTTCTTAAACCACCCGCTAATTAAGTTTTAAAATTTCAATTATTACTTGTTACACCCTTTTATTATTCCAAAAAAGTCCCTCTAATTAAATTATAAATTTAATCCTTACTTCACCCACCACTCCATAAAAATAAAATAAAATAAAAAAACCCTTTTCTTAAATATATATATATATATATATTTCTTTTCCTTGTTATTAGGTATGAGTAATCATGACCATGGTGAAGAATCTAATAATATAATTAATAATAGTGGAATCATATTAATAGGAAAGTACAAATAATAAAATGAGAATCCTCTAGTTTATGTACATGTAATGAGATTCAAATAGAAGTATTTATATATATATATATATATCACCTGCCAATATCTGATAGATAGATATACTAAAGTCATGGTGAGATATACTGAAACAACTAACGGAAATAATATTAAAAGGATTGCAAAGGAAGAGGACAATTCCTACATTTTATGGAGTAGCAATTTTGAGCTAGACTGTTCTCTCTAGCTACTAGATATTTAACTGCTATTTAAGTACTTTGCATAGGGATTGACTCTGCGAAAACTCTTAATCTGCTAACGAGATTCTTAAATTGAGCAAAGTTGTTATATGTTTTTTGAATAGCTTGCTTAAGAATTAAGATGCAGAGTTCGAATATATCCGTTAAAAAAAAAATAAAAAAGCTACATACTTAAGTGTGGGTGATGTTTTTTATTATTTTTTTAAAATAATATTAGAGATATCAACTACAATCACTATTTTTATGTACTAATCCACATGATATATGATGGCATTCCATGTCATACGCCACCTTAACTCTCTTTATGTCAAATTATTTTACTAACAAATTCCTTATATTTTTATTTTTATTTTTTCTGTTTCTTGCTAACATATTATTTTCTCTCCTCTCTTCTTTGTCTTCACCTTCCTACGTTTCAGATCTAAGAAGCCAAAAACAAAACAACTTTTATGAAACTAACAGACCCAAAATTTTGTAACCCACGACATCGCTACCTAGTCCTCAATCCCACAATAACGATTGGAATCCACCGGAACCATCTCTTACTCGATCTCCCTCCCTCCCTACCTCTGTGATCGACCCTCTTTTACCTCTCCACCGACGTCGGCTTCGACATGGCCATCACCTTCTTCCTCACTGTCGTCAATCTCCTATTTATCGTTCCACACTGCCTTCCTCACCCAAACTGAGGTTTTTGTCCACAGTGATCACCACTAACACCAAAGATAACTTTATTTGGATTTGTTGAAATATTGATTTCCGGCCATGTTTTTTAGTTTCGCCGAACGATGGGCTGCTAGTGATGCTGCCAAATTCTTGAATCTTCAGCAAGAAAGGGCTTTGACTCTTCATCTAACCTTACCTTACCTTACCAATATTTCCTAAAATAAAATTAAAAAAAAAACTATGACGTGGGGCCCACCACTCGTAGGATCGTAAATCCACTATTCGTGCTAGAAAGCATTTTTGTATATATATACTTCGAAATTCTGATCTTTCCTCGAATCAAGGAGACTATTTGGCCTACATGATATACAAGGCACTTTGAATTTTAGCCGAGTGCTAGAGTGTTAGTCTTTTACTCAACCATGAATTATTTAAGAATTTGCGATTGTTTTACTTATTCTCCACATCTTAATCACATAATTGCCATTATTGACAAGTTTGTTGTCTTTCTTAAGTCTATATCCATTGCATTATTTCTTTAAGGCATGTATCTATAACTATTTAAAGGAGTGGAGTTACCTAAAAATGCTAATAAAAAATTTGGTTAAGTTGTTTTGTCTTTTGATGATGATGTCTATAATTTTTTTTTTTTTTTACCTTTTCTTGATTTCACTTTTTTTTACCTTTAATAACTTCTTCTAAATTTGTCTTTTTATTCTCTTTTTTTTTTTTTTAATTTCCATAACAATTTTTTTTTATTGGATTTACTTTCTGAATCAAATTTTCTATAACTATATTGAAAAAGTGAAGTTCCATAAAAATTTTGTTCAAAAATTTGATTAAGTTATTTTGTCTTTTTGTGATGATGTCTTCTACTTTTTTTTATTTTTTATTTTTCCTTGATTTCACTTCCTTTTTTTTTTCCTTTAATAAATTCTTCTAAATTTGTCTCTTTTTTTTTGTTCTCTTATTTTTTTTCCATAAAAATCTTTTGTCCCAATAAAAATATATTTCCAAATGTGTATTTACTTTCTTTTTTTTTTTTTTTGATAGCCTAATATATGTGTCAAAAAAATTTTAACCAGTGTCAAAAAAATATTATATCTTTGAAAATTTTGACACTTACAATTATAAAATAAATATTCAATGATATATTTTAGTATGTACGCTTCAACTAGGATTACAATACATTCGGTATTCTTTTAACTTGTCTAAATTCTAATAAAGATTGAAGAAACTCCTTCATATCAAGAAAGTTAGTATTAATATTAGGAAAAGTTACTATTTTATATGTAATTATCTTTATTAAAACTTTTGATTTATTTATAATTATTATAATTTAGAACAGGTCTTGATTTAGTCGATTTGTTAGTAGTTAGTAACTTACCCAATTTTGTATATTGTAATTTGTATTTATATATGAGCTCATTTATACTTTTACTTACTAATAAATTCTTTATCCTTAGTCCATCAACATAAGTTCATATACATTAAATATCTCTATGTTCATCTTCTCCCGTTTTTACTTTATTATTTTCTTATTTATTATTCCCTTTACTTGAGCCAATATGTTGATTTTTCAATCATGCATCACACAATGGCGTACCATGTGTTACTTAGGAGAATAGTCAAACATTGAAAAGGTGGGTCGACATTTTATCGATGAGGATGGCGTACGTGCATATTTGTACTTTTATTCGAGGAATTATTAAATCTGTTCTGAAATAACAATATCTCATACACATATTTCTTTGATGATTGCTTATATTCACAATCTAGAGTAATTAGTTTAATTTCTTGTTTGTTCATTATAGTCTCTTCTCAAATTAGAGAGGGTCTAATAGTCATTAATAATTGTTGTGCCCAATCACACAAACCTCACATTCTATGACACCCCATTAGAGAAAAATACCTAAAGAACCACTTTTTTTTTCATTTATACAAATTCTTCATTCTTCACAAACATGACACAAATTTTAGTTAACTTTAGTTTAATTTTGTGTCATATTAGTTTAGAATTAATTTTTTGTATCATATCGGTGTATTGATCTTTAAATTTGTGTCGTTCTTGTGCTTTCCCCATAGCATTATTTCCAAGTGGAAAATTCAAAGCCCATATCATATTATACTTGATATGCCCAACATATCTCAATCGAAAATTTTAATAGATTCATACTGAATTAATGTATATCAAATAAGAATATAAAAGGAAAAAAAAAAACAAAAAACAAAAAACAAAGATTTAACGTGGTTAGAGAATGTGTCCATGATCACAGAATATGACAAAAAGAGACGATTCATCAGTAATGCCCATAATATATAAATGGGCTTCATAATACAAATTAATATATAAAATTGGGTAAAGTTATGTAGTACTATCAAATCACTTGAATTCAAGAGATTTTCTAAAATTCAAATAAATACAATTGAATATAGAAAAGTCAATTACTCACTATCAGGTACTTGCAATAGAGTATCGATAGGAAATCTCAGTTTTGGACCATGGACCCAACTCATGTGTTCTTTTATTCCTATCCATAATCAAAAGGACAATAATCATCGAGAGAGAACGTGAGGTGTATGGACAACAATCATTGAGAAAGGGTGCTTAAGTGCATGATATGACAATTGTCAATGGAGAGTGCAGAAGCGGAAGGACGACAATCGTCAGGGTAAGGTGCAAGGGCACATGAACAACAACTGTAGAGAGAAGTACATTAGTGCAAGGACAACAATTGTCGAAAGATGGTGCATAGGTGTCAAGATGACAATCTTTGAGGGAGAGGCAATCATCAAGGTATGGCACCACGAGTATATGGAGGATCAGAAACTCGTTTGAGTATAATCTTAGGATACTATTATATGTATGTAATACAAATATACAAGCAATTGGGGAATAAAAAGATTTAACGTGATTAGTTAATATATCTACGATCACAAATTAAGAAATATAGAAAATTCAATAGTAATGAGTACTATAAATAGACTTTATATAACATAAATTACTATATCAATACGTTATCTAATACTACTAAATCACTTAAAATTTAAAAATTTAATTTTAAGGAAATCCAATCAAATATAAATGGCAACTTTAATACGAGTAACTACGTCTGATCTTTTTTTATTTTTTATTTTATTTTTTGAGGATCTTTGTCTTATCCACAATAAATTATCTCTCTCTCTCTCTCGCTCTCTCTCTCTCTCTTTATTATGCCCTTTTAAAAAAATATTTGTTGACGTCACCACTGTTTATTTTACTCAATTACCCCATTCAATTTTACTTTAGACATTAATTGTAAGGTTGAACACCTTGGAATATATTGCCAGGATCAATTTCTCAGTTTCTTGTAATTATCGATGTCTATTTAGAAGTCAATATTTTTTAAAAACGTCAACAATTTTTTATTGTAGAAATGTATAAAACAGAATCTATAAAAAGCTATTATCCTTTTATAATAAATTGAAATAAAATAAATAAAGAAATGTTTAAAAATGAATCGATAATCTTTAGAAACGGTCCAAGAATTTCCATAATTACAAATATAGAAAAATTAACCCAAAGATCAAAAGTGTTTTTAAAGAAGTGATAAATCCTTAAAAAAGCGAAATTTGATTGATGTTAAAAGAATGAATATTCAAAAAATTCAAAAAACGACATTATGAACATTAAAGAATTATGGGTTCCAACACTTCTTCATTTTTTTTCGGTTCCAATGCTTTATCTTACCCCAAAATCGTAATCACGTCGGAATTATCACAAAGAAGTTAAAACGAAATAAGATATAGTCATTATAACATTGTTATCATCTTAAAGAAAGATGCAATTTCATATGGCATCTAATTTTAGAAACTAGCTGTTAAAAGAAGACAAAAAGTGGGAAAAGAGACATTATCATAATAGCGAAGAATTACCGTAAAGAAGTTATAACAAAATAAGCTAGGCATTATCATGATGACATTGCTATTTTTGAAAAGAAAAATGTGATAAATTCCTCCTAAATTAGTGTCAATATGCCTCATAAACTGTGAACTATATATGTTGTGCCTCCTGAATTTTGACACGTGTGTCAAGTTATCCCTTCAATAAGCTTTCGTTAGTTTTTCCATTTGCTTTTGGGTCAAAATGCCCCATGATCTTTGCTTTTTGTATCAAAATGCCCTCTCATCTTTAATATTTATGTTAAACTGTCTCATCTATCTTATTTTATTTATCTAACATCATATAATTACCTAATAATTGTTAACTTTTTAAGAATTGGTAAAAATATATATATTATTGGTGATAAAATAAGATGTATCGCTTTTAACACATTATTTTTCATTTTACTTAGTTTAATCCAAATTATTTGGGTTATGAGTTTACTTATGCGTAACCATAATTGGTAGAACTCAGAGGGAGGATTTGGATTTCGAATAAGATGTTTACTTTACCTACATAATTCGAAATCATGTTCATTAAAAATCTCATTCATGCGTTTACTTAAACCTATAATGAGAATAAGTTATTGTAAATTTATTCTATACACATTCCTAATTATATATTTAAATTTAAAATATGATTGATTTATATATATATATATATATTTATTATAGTGTTATCAATCATAATTAAACTAAAAATTGTAATATTAGGACAATAAACTAGTAACATAAGCTGTGTAGTTGTTTTTGTTTAAGAAATTTAAAATTAATATAGACTTGAATTACAATACGTAAAATAAAAAAGAAAATAGTGTGTTAAAATAGATGCATATTATTTTATTAGAAATATTAAAAATCAGGGAGTATTTTGACACAAATATTAAAAATCAAGGAGTATTTTGACATAAAAGCAAAGATCTTTTGACACAAAAAGCAAAGATCAATGAGCATTTTGACATAAAAGCAAACGGAAAAACTTACGGAAGCTAACTGAGAGGACAACTTGACACACATGTTAAAATTTATGGGGTACAATAGGTACATTTCATAGTTTAGGGGATATATTGATACTAGTGACATAGTTAAGGGGAAATTGTTACATTAAAAACAATTTCATACAACATTCAAAATTTAGAAACTAGCTTTTAAAACAAAACCAAAAATAGTGTTGTGGGGGGGGGGGGGGGGAGCATAATCATATTGGAATTACCATAAAGAAGTATTTAAAAAAAAAAAAAGAAAAAAAAAAGGTGAATGCAAACAAACAGATCACAAGGAAGCACAAGGACAAGTTCAAAAAGAAGAAAAAAATAACAACTTTTTTTTCTCTTTTGAACGTCAATAACTAAACCAAGAAAAAAACAAAACAAAACAAAACCAAAAAAACAAAGTGAACGTGAACAAACAAAATATCAGGAACTCAAGGGAAAACGATTCACAATGGTTGGACTTTTTAATATTTAGACACACAAAAAAAAAAAAAAAAAAGGAAGCACATTCAAGAAGGATAAAGGGAGCATGAAGAGTCAAAACATACCTGATTACAAACAGAAACGTTGAAGAAATTAAAAATGTACATGCTTATTTTGACAACTTAGTCACCGTGCAGATCACGCGATCTTCAATAATCCTGTGTTAGCATCATAACTTTTACTATAGATAAGAAATATATGGATTCTACAACGCCGTTCATGTTTGTGTACAAGTATATATATTATCCTTCAGAGCCAATTATCAAACTTCTTAATTTCTGTTTAGTTTCTTCTCATAGAATGTTTATTTTCTTATTGAATCTACAACATTTGTTGACATGAGTACTATATTTCCCACAACTACGGCATTTCATTATTTTATGATTATTCTTTTGAAAATTCTCTTCTTTTTTGTTTTCTTTTGGTTTTGATCAAGATTTTCTAGACCTTTTAGATATTTTTATTGGACTATTCACTACAAGACCTTAACACTTACTAGTTTCTTGAAATTGAAATCGAAACAGATTTGCAAACCGTCTCTCTGGACTTGACTTACTAAATTTCCGTAAGTCTATTTGTTGTGTGGGATTGAGCCATTATAGTTTTCTTTAGAATTTTTCCTGAATTTGTCTCCTAACAATCTTGGAAGACATGCAAGAAATTTTCCTTTCCAAAATTGTTGGTTACTATCACTCCTAAGCATGACTCTGGTTAGGAATGTATCTTTATATACCACCAAAAATCATAAAGTATTTTGTACGTTTCAAATTAATTAGGAGTTTAGAACTTTTATGTTTTATTAGTGTAGGATCTCCTGCAAAACGTTTAGCGATGGAGAAAATAAGGGTGGTGTTAGCATGTAATTATTCTGCAATAAATTGATAAATCTTATTAATAAATCTTGCAATTCTTACTTAATATTAAAAAATTAGTAAAGGCCTAATTTCTTTATATCATCGTTATAACCACTAGCTAGCCAATAGCAAATAGTCAAGGCAAAAAGACAATGATATTTATGAATATCCATTGGAGTCACAAGTCATGAACTTTTCTTTCTTTCAGTCTAGATATCAAATTTAACAGAGACAGTTACTATGAGTCATTTGTTAAACTTATGGTGATACAATGAGATTAAATGAAAATATTTATAAGTTTTAATCACAAAAAAAAAAATGTAAATTAGATGGAATAAAAAGAGGAAAAAGGAGCAAAAATCAAAAAATAAAAAAAAAAAACAAAAAACAAAACAAAACAGAAAAAATTTGCGATTTTTTTTTCGTTATTATTATTATTCATATTAATTAGCCTCTTCTTGCAAAATTACTATATTGTTGACAAGTTCGTTGTCTTTATCCAGTGCATTATCTCTTCAATGCATATGATATGTATTGGGTATGCTTCTAACTTTACTAAATTCAATACTAAAGGTCAAAGGAACTCCTTTAGTCAATACGAGTTTAATACCGTGCATAACACGGGGAAGGAAGAAAAAAAATAATAAAAAAACTGAGTATATATGATAAAAACAGTTGGTTAAGATAAATATTATAATTATAATAAATATAATTTTTCTCAAAATCTCTCCTAACAGTAAAGATGCAAAATCAAATGACAATAGTACTAACAATAGTAAAAATGAAAACAAAAGCAAAAAAAGAAAAAAACTTTATGTAGTTATACTCATTTAAAGAAAAAAAATAAAACAAAAATAAAGCAGAAAACAAAAAAAAAAAAGAACAAAAATCTTTAAACTCAAAAGAACCGGAAAAAACTAATCCTAACAAAAACATTATAACAAAATAAAATATATATCCCATTTTCTCATTTTTTACTGTTTTTAAAAAAATAAAAAAAAAATTATCAGGTTATATACATGCAAAAACTAAAAAAAAATGATTTTTAAAATATAAAACAAAACAAACAAAAAAGAAAAAAAACTTGTATGCAGAATCCTTAAAAAAAAAAAAAAAGGGCCTTTAAAACGTAGAACAAAAGAAACAAAAAAGACACACACAAAAAAATCCGAAATAAAGATAAAAAATTTAAAGTAAAATATCGTTTAAAAAAAAGGCAAAGTGAGCAAAAACACAATATAACAATAGATCAGAATCTAATGTCTAGAATTTAACGTAAAAAAAAGGCAAAAATAATATTAAGAAAAAAAAACAAACTCTAAATAGGGGTAAAACCGACAACACACTGTAGGAAAAAGAAAAGGAACTAAAAAAGAGGCGTAAAACGGTAATTAAACTGTGTGGGCAGCCGGCAATTTTTGCATAATAGGGGTAAAAATGTCAACTCACTGTAGATGAAGGAAAACCAACTAAATCAAAGGGACAAAAAAGTCTCTGCACTGTAGACCAAACAGTAAAATATGTGAGGACAAAACCGTCCTTCCACTGTAGATAAGCCAAAATCAGCACATAGGATAAGAACAAAATCGACAGTTTAATGTAGAAAAAGCAGCTACTGTGTATCACTGTAGGAAAAAAAACTATACAGCAAAAGCAACAAAAATTGAAAAAAAAAAAAATCACTGTTTATTAAACAGTAAAATATTGCATCTTTTTACTATAGCAAAGCAGCAAAAGTTAAAAATAAAAAAAAAACAATTGTAGCAAAGTAGTAAAAGTTTTTGAAAAAAAAAATACTATCCACTGAACAATAAAGTAAAGCAGTAAAAGTAAAAAAAAAAAAAACCTAGCAAAGCAAAAAAAAAAAAACACTTTTTACTGAACAGTAAAAGGTTACACTCCTTTAGTATATTAAGTAATGTTGATTTTTTTTTACTTACGCAAGAAAATAAGTTTCAAACTAATTAGGCATACCTAGAGTTACTTGAATGGTTGCACATTGAAAAGGTGGGAAGACATTTTTTTATTCAATCTCGATGCATGGATGACGTATGTGCATATTTGTATGTTATTTAATTAAGGAATTATTGAATCTATACAATATATAGAAAGGAGGGGGGGGAAAGTACTGTTTTCGTTCAAAACGCGAGTTTTGGTTGAAATGTGCGTTTTATCTTTTTTTTCTTTTTTTCTTCTGGGTTGGCTAACACAAGGCAGAGCAGAGGTCAGGTGAGAGAGAGAAAGAGGGATGCGTGGGAGGAGGGAGAGAGAGAGGGGGGGAGGGATGCATTCGGAAAGAAAAAAGGGAGACTGGGGAAGTGGGACCCTTTTTTGTTTTTATTTTTTTTATTTTTTTGCTTCTTTTCGAGGGAGAAGTGGGACCCGTTTTTTTTTTTTTTTTTGCTTCTTTTCGAGGGTGTGAGAGGAAGAGAGAGTGAGGGGAGTTGTTGGGTTTTTTTTTTTTTTTTTTTTTCCCCCCCTCTGAAATTATTGGGCTTGGTTTCCTTTTTCCGAGAGAAAGAGATAGGTGAGTGGGATGGGATTTTTTTTTTCTTTTGCTCGAGGGGAAGGGAGGGAGGGAGAGAAGAAAAAGAGAGTATGAGGTGAGAGAGAGGAGAGAGGAAAAAAATAAAAGATTTGTTTTTTGTTTTTTGTTTTTTTTTCGAGGGAATGGTGAGAGAGAGAGAAGAAAAAGAGAGTACGAGGTGAGAGAGAGGAGAGAGGAAAAAAAATAAAAGTTTTTTTTTTTTTTTTTTTTTGCTTTTTTACGAGGGAATGATGGGGGGGGGGGGGGAGATTTTTTGCTTTTTGGTTTTTTGTTTTTGGTTTTTATTTTTTTATTTTTTGCTTCTCTTTTAGAGTAAGAATTTAGATTTTAAATAAACTGTTTACTTTATCAATATAATTCAAAATCATGTTCATTATATATTTTATTTATACGTTTACTTAAACCTATAAAGAAAATAAGTTATTGTAAATTTATTCTATACACATTTCTAATTATATATTTAAATTTAAAATATGATTGATTTGCATATATTTATTACAGTGCTATCAATCATAATTAAACAAAAAATAATAATATTATGACAATAAAATAGTAACATAAGCTATGTAGTTGTTTTTGTTTAAGAAATTTAAATTAATATAAACTTGAATTACAATAAGTAAAATTTTAAAAAATAGTGTGTTAAAATAGATGCATATTATTTTATTAAAAATAAATAATTTTTTCACCTATTTTAAAAAACTTAATAATAATTAGGTAATTTTGTAATGTTAGATGAATAAAATAAGATAGATTGGACAGTTTGACACAAAAGCAAATATCTTTTGACACAAAAAGATCAAGTAGCATTTTGACACAAAAGCAAATGGAAAAACTAACGGAAGCTAACTGAGGGGATAACTTGACACCCACGTTAAAGTTTATGGGGTACAGCAAGTACATTTTATAGTTTACGGGACATATTAATAGAAGTGACATAGTTCAAGGGGAATTGTTACATTTTTCCAAGAAAAAAACAATTTCATACAACATTCAAAATTTAGAAAGTAGCTTTTAAAACAAAACCAAAAATAGTGGGGGGGGAAAAGCATAATCATAATAACATTGGAATTACCATAAAGAAGTATTTTTAAAAAAAAAAAAAAAAAGGTGAATGCAAACTAACAGATCACAAGGAAGCACAAGGACCCGTTCAAAAAGAAGAAGAAAAAAAAAACAACTTTTTTTTTTTCTCTTTTGAACGTCCATAACTAAACCAAGAAAAACAAAACAAAACAAAAAACAAAGTGAACGTGAACAAACAAAATAACAGGAACTCAAGGGAAAACGATTCACAATACTTGGACTTTTTAATATTTAGACAAAAAAAAAAAAAAAAAGGAATGAAACATTTTGTGATATGATGAAAAAGAAAAACAGAAAAAAAAAAAAAAAAAAAAAAAAAAAAAAAAGAAGAAGCACATTCAAGAAAGATGAGCGTGAAGAGTCAAAACATACCTGATTACAAACAGAAACGTTGAAGAATTTAAAAATCTATTTGCTTCTTTTGACAACTTAATCACCGTGCAGATCACGCTAACATACTTTAAATATTTATTTTGGCCAACATGCAGGCATAAGGGTAATCCAATTATTTATGCTCCGTTTGGTGTTTCAACTCAAACTTAAATTTTTCATCTTAATTTTTGTTTTTTTTTTGAAAAGTCAAAAAAAAATTATAACTAGTTTTTAAAAAATTAATCTAACTCAAACTTAAAAATTTCAACTCCAACCGTAACATCAAACGGAGGCTTAGTTTGTCTATATAAACTAATCCATTCTTCAACGTAGAAGCATACCCGAAATTAATTATTTCCTTTTGCAAACTTCCCCCAGTACATTAGCCAAAAAAAAAAAAAATTCCCTAAATATGGCTTCCTTTTTGGAACTTAGAAATGGTGCTTCAAAAGTTCTTGGCCATGACAGGAAAGAAGAAGAGGAAGAATTCTCCCACGCCTTGCAGTTAGTGATGTCCACTGTGATGTCCATGAGCTTACAGACTGCGATTGAGCTCGGAGTTTTCGACATCATTGCAAAATCCGGCGAAGGAGCTAAGCTCTCGTCGGCCGAGATTGTAGCTCAGATGTCCACCAACAACCCCAACGCACCCATCATGGTGGACCGTATGCTCAGGCTTCTAGCGAGCCACTCGGTGCTTAATTGCTCCGTGGTTAGTGATGAAATTAAGCGCAGGGTCTAATGCCCGCAGGCTCTACAGCCTTAGTCCTGTGTCCAAGTACTTTGTCACTAATGAAGATGGTGTTTCATTGGGACCCTTAATAGCTTTGGAACAAGGCAAAGTCGCCATGCATAGCTGGTATATTTATAGATACGTTTTGCTTTCTTTTGAATCAAATGCAATATTTGCCAGTTTGCATGCTATTTAACATCTTGTAGCCAGTTTGGATTATTATTTGGAGACTGTTTTTAGGTACTATTTAAAAAGTTTTCTACCATATTTTCTCTCACAAAAAATTCGAATTTACTTTTCAAACTTATGATTCAAATCAGGGGCTTAATTTTATCTGGCACTCTGCGTGATCTGAAACTAGATTTCCAATGAATTTACAGGCCCCATCTGAAAGCTTCAATTCTTGAAGGAGGAGTTGCATTCGAAAAGGCCCATGGAATGAATGCCTTCGTGTATTCACGCTCTGACCAAAAGTTCAATCATGTTTTCAACACAGCAATGCACAGCCAAACTACTATTGTTGTCAAGAACATCCTCAAGTTTTACGAAGGTTTTGACGACCTTAAGCAACTGGTAGATGTTGGTGGCGGTCTGGGAGTGATCCTTAATCAAATCACTTCAAAATACCCACATATTAAGGGTATTAATTATGACCTGCCTCATGTTATAGAGAATGCCCCTTTTTATCCAGGTATAATCTTATAGATTTCATTTCTCTATCTGCTCAAATATTATATATATATATATATATATATGTATATTTGTTGAGGTGTGTGGAGCCAAATCTGGCAAGAAAAAAAAAAAAGAGGCAGCAGCACTGCAGCACCAGGTCAAGGGCGCCGCATCGCTAGAGAGAGTTTTCCGGAGCGCCGCAGCGCCCCAGAATGGAGGCACGCATCACCTCAGCACCGGGGAAGGGCGCCGCGGCGCTACGACTTGGGTGAGGGAGTTTTTGGGCGCTGCAGCGCCAGAGGAGTGCGCCGCAGCACTAGGTCGCGGGCCAAGTCCGTACGGCTCCGACTGTCGGTTTTTTTAATGCTTTTTTCTTGTGCACATCTATAAACGGTTGCTAGGGTTTTATCTGTATGATGAGAGATCATAATTGAGGGCTGCGAAACACCATTGAGAGAGAGAGAAAACACAATTGGTGAGTGAGTGTTTGGGAAGCTCTTGTAATCCATCAATCATCATCACAGTGAAATCTGCGGCGACGGCAGAAATAGGACAGAGTCATCAATTAGGCAAATCTATATTAAAATTCGTGTCTTTTGAGTGCGATTTACTTTTTGATTATTATTTGTTCTCGGAGGTTGAATTAGGTTGCGAATTAATTCCCCAACACACACATATATAAAATATGTGTATGTATATCACGATACCAACAAACATGGCTACATCGCACGATATAATTTGAAATTTGCATACTAAAAGTAACGGTTTATTAACATTGACATTGCAGGCGTTGAACATGTTGGCGGCAACATGTTTGAAAGTGTTCCGCATGGGGATGCCATTTTTATGAAGGTGAATTCTGAAACTTCAGGCCTGTTTGGTTCACAAGTTTGAGTTAAGATTTTTAAGTTTAAATAGTAAATTATGTTGACTTTTCAGAAAAGACAAAAAACTTTTTAGGAAGAAGATAAAAACTTTTTGGGAAAAAGACAAAAAAAAGTTTGAAAATGTTAGTTTAAACCTTTGAACCAAACTCCCCCTTCAATTCATCAACTAATGTATATTTTGGGGTAATATTGTTTAAGCACCACCATTCAACCCAATTACCATTTCAAGTAAGTATATTTTGAGAATATTGATGTATTATAAATGATGATATTGTAGTCGATCCTTCATGATTGGAGTGACGAACAATGCTTAAAGATATTGAAAAATTGTTACAAAGCAATTCCAGACCATGGAAAAGTTATAGTTGTGGAGGCAATTCTTCCGATCATGCCGGATAACAGTTTTGCTGCAAGGAACGCGTTCGCACTTGATGTGGGAATGATGACTCAACACGGTGGGGGAAAGGAACGGAGCCAACAAGAGTTCTTAGCCTTAGCAACTGGTGCTGGGTTTAGTGGCATTAGATTTGTGTGTTTTGTTTGTAACCGTTGGGTTATGGAGTTCTATAAGTAAAACGACATGTTATTTTATGGCTTGGATTTTTGTGTCATTTGAATAATTATATGACGTATCACCCTTTCGATTAAACGTTTGAAGTTACAAATAAAAAGGCTACACGTCCTTGGATATATAATATTGCTATCATTGGAATGAAAGTTTTCCCTACTTTAAGTTGGAAATTTAATATGTCAATCCAGTGAAAGCTGAACAGTTGACAACAATATTGTTTGTATCAAAGAATGAACCCATTTTCATTGCATGGTGTATTATCATCTTTTAATTGATCTCCGTCTTTTATCTATCAATTACATCAATCAGATGATCACTGGTGGTCGTATATACATATAGAGCCTTTATTTTTATCACGTCTCAGATTCGAGAAATACTGGAAGCAAAAAGTATGTTCTTTTCAATGACTTATTGCTAGTATCCTCTATAAATGTGGCCTTGATATTTGTTAAAAGGTCCAGTCATATTATTGGCACCCCAGACAACATTATTGTATTGCACTTAATCATATACATTGGACAGAAGGCATAAGAAATTCATTGATCCTCTTTTCTAGTATTAAAAAAATAACACCAATCAAACAAAAGCAAGTTTCACATGCTACTTGTACTTTCAGGACTAAACAGTACTTGCATTACATAATTAAGTTTCGTATTTAAATGTCAGTATACATAGGAAAGTTAAATAAAAATGGAAAACATACTTATAATAAGATTCAAATAAAAATATGATACCTGTCGACATTTGTAACTTGATTCTATATAATTTTTATTATTCTTTCTATCTTAAAGATTTTGTAGTTGTCAATTAAGTTTTGTTAATTATGTGGTAATGGTTGTCAATTTGATTGCACATTATGATGTACAGATTCTTCAACAAACATGAATGAGAAAAGACTTTGCTTTATGTTTCAAGTATACCTATACCTGATAGATCTAGAGGTATTAAAATCATGGTTTTAAACCTAAATAATAAGAATAAGGTTAAAGGATCGCACAAAAAGAGTACTACTTCCTCGTCGTAGGGATCTATATCGTATCAATTTAAAGATGCACTACCCCCTTTTGATATTTAATTGTTATATTAATTCTTCATTTTAGTTCTTGTTTTCTCTTATTACCACAGATGCATAATTAAAGTAGATATAAATTAGTGATTATTAGCCTAAAATTCCTACATATACATATTTCATTGTAGATTTTGACAACCAAAACTAGTGCCTATAAACCAAGTTATATAACTTAATTAGAGTACTATTTTCTTTTTGACACTGCCAATTCAATATAATTTGCAAAAATTTTCAAATGTCCATTTGAGACGCACGTAAATTATGTACGCATAATTTACTTTTATTGTTGTAAAACGTGTTAAGCTGTATACTAAAATAACCTACCTTTTTCTTTTAAAAAATAGCAAATTGACTATGAATACTACTAGTGATATCAACTCCAATCCTAGTATTTTAAATATCAACTCATTTACCATATTTTCATTGGTAAATAAAATCAATTGATGTGACAATATTTTAAACACTTAGCAATAAAAAAACGACAACTCATATACAACATAGCTTGGTGTTCAAAAATTGGAATTAGAGTTGATGTTCCATTTTTCATTAACTATTTTCTGAGGGTAGAATTCATGTTTCACCCCAAGCCATGGTTGTCTTCTTTCTGAATTGTAGCTGCAAGAGGTTAAACACCTCTCAGTTTACTTTTTCCACATCTTTTCTTAAACCACCCACTAATTAAGTTTTAAATTTCAGTTATTACTTGTTACACCCCTTTATCATTCCAAAAAAGTCCCTCTAATTAAATTATAAATTTAATCCTTGTTTCACCCACCAGTCCATAAAAAAAAATAAAAAATAAAAATAAAAAACATCTTTTCTTAAATTTTTTTTTTTAAGTTTTTTTCCTTCCCCGCAAGCCGCCCCACCCACCCCCCCCCCCCCCCCCCCCCCCCCCAAACAATCTTTCTTCTTCTTTTGTGAGAAATCCAAAGTGAAAAATCCAATTTTCCAACATTTCACCCACCGCCGTCCCTATTGAACTTTGTCCAATATACTATATCACCCGTTCTCTCATTAAAGTAACCCGAGGAAAGATGAATTGTTGGTACTTCATATGATCTTCAATAATCATGTGCTAGGCATCACGGCTTGGACTAAATCAGATAAGAAATATGGATTCTACAACGCCATTCATATATACACATATATATATATATATATATATATATAACATTAATAAAAGGAAACGAGAAATTATAGTTACTCAAATTTATTTATAAGAAATGAAATAAATAGAAAAATCAAAATCAAGCCTCAATGATAAATTAAACAAAAAGTAAAATAAATTAGAAATAAGAAATAAATCTTCCCCAAAGGCAAATAAATTCAAACTAAAATTGGATTCCTCTATATATCTTAAAACTCTTTATCTTTCAAACTCGAGGTTTATAGGCACTTTTTCTTTTCCAAATCAGCGATTATATTTCTTTGTATGTTTTTGAGTTCTCTCAATTTATTTCAAGATTTTGAAATCACATGAATATACACTTCTTTATAAGCAAACACATGATTCATGTATTATAATGAATTGATTGATATTATTATTAATAACCCACGCAAATCATAATTTATAATATCAAAAAATTAAAGGCCAAATTTCTTCAAACTATCGTTATAACCGCCGGCTATCCAACTAGGAACAAAATCATGGCAAAAAGACAAGGATTATGAATATCCATGAGACATGAACCACGAACTTTTCTTTCTTTCAATTCAGACATCATTTTTAACAGAAATTATTGTCACTCGTTTTTCAAAGTTATATGGTGATACCAATCTACCATAGAGATTAAAAGAAAAGCTTAGAAATACTTCTCAAAAAAGAAATATGGAAATCAGATGAAAAAAAAGGAGAAAAAAAGGCCGAAAAAATGAAACGGAAGAAAAATCTGAGCCTACGTACTAACGAGATTCTTAACTTGAGCAACGTAATTATATGTATTTACTAGAATATTTGAATCTTTCCATCTCTAAATTGAATATATATATATATATATATATACATATTATGTACATACATACAAATACGGACCGAAGTGTCAATATTTATACATATTATGTACATACATACAAATAACATAGTTGTCAATATTTTTATTTTTAATCATGGGCAATAAGTTTGAAACTTTGGTAGTCTTCTAATAATTTGCTAATTATATTGAGAAAGACAAGAAACTCCGTTGGTCAATAAGTTTATTTTTTAAACATGCAACGAAGTATGTATCACACAAAGGCATACCATTTGTTAAATGTTTTAAAGGTACGAAAGCAAGGTACAAATATTGGTTGAAAAATATGCATATTTGTATGTGATTTACGGAATTATTAAATCTAACTTGAAATAATGCCTCATGGATATATTTCTTTGATTATTCAACCATTCAAATTGATTTCCAACCAAAAAAAAAAAAAAAAACTATTCACATTAATAAGTTTAATATCTTGATTCTAGGGCATCTTTCATTATAGGATATAAATTAGGCTGACTAATGGTCATTGTTCTGCCCAATCACACAACCTCACATCTTATGACACTATTTTCAAGTGCAAAATTCAAAGTCCATCTTAGACACTTGATGTTTCCTACCTATCTTAATTGACAAATATATAAATCTCTTCGTACTGATTTTGTATATATGTTAAATAAGAATAAAAGGAAGTGACAATTGAAAGATTCAAAGTGACTGATAATGTATCTATAATCCGAGACTAGAAAAAAGAAGATTTATTAGTAATGAGTACTCTGAAAAGTCTTCATATTTTATTCATAAAATGAAGTAAGTTACTTAATACTAAGAAATCACATGAATTTAAGAGACTTCTTAAACTGAAAATAAAAAACAAGTGAACATAAAAAATCAACTTTCTCTAATATGTCCCTCCAAGATGGTATCGATAGGAGATCCTAATCTTGGACGGGACAAGGCCTAAAATTCCAGTAGAAAAGTGAAATTTGTTCAATACAATAATTTAACTAAACACTTCAAAACATTGTTTGCATCAAAAAGTGACGCCATTTTTACTGTACGGTTTACTATTATCCAATAATGAATTCGTATACGATATTTTCTAATCTCTATTACTATTAACAGGGTTAAACCATTTGCTTTTATTGTTTTGAGAATTTATAGTCTAGAATCGTCTCATTTTAATTTAAAATAAAAAAGTTATAGATTTTTAAAGTTTGTTTTTTCTGAAAATGACAGAGAAAGAAAAAGAGAAAATGAGTTTTAAAAACAACTAATTTAGATTAAAAATAATAATAATAACAAAAAAAAAGGGCAAAAAAATACCACAAGAACTCCAAAACTTCAACGGGAGGTGGAGTTCCAAAGCCTCTTCAATAGGGGGTAAAGAGCGAGCAAACAAGAGTTCCTAGCCAACTGGTGCGGCATTTAGACGTGGCATCAAATTTATATGTTGTGTTTATAACTATTTGGCAATGGAGTTCCAAGTAAAGCGACATGTCAATTATGGCGTAGATTTTAATTTAACACGACCTATCATGTACATCGTGTGTCCACTTCAGTTAGACTTTTGAAGATATTTTATGAGTTGAGTTCTAAAAATATGTATTTGTTTGAAAATAAATTGTTTGAAGCTACAAGGTGTAAACATTTGAAATTATTCAGAAAAAAAAATTTTAATAATGTGGATATTGTTTTGTTCATTTGGTCATTTATGCAATTTTAAACAAATTATCTTATTTCAATTTGAAATAACAAAATTATAGACTTTTGAGTTTCAATTTCTAAGAGAGATTTGGATCAAAGGTGAATAATAAAATTGTGTTTACTTAGAGGGAAAAAAAAAGACAAAAAAGATTTGAAAAATATCACTGACTAATAAAAAAAAGTACTCTGGTATAATACAAACATGATAATCTACCAGAATACCCTCATCAAACGGTTCTTTAAATCTCTCTCTATATTGCATCGCTCTCCCCCCTGCAATAACCAAACTTTTTGACAAACTCGTGGTTTCCTTAGATATAAAGGAAATTTAAGTATATACTATGTATATCAATGTGAAATTCATAATCTTATTATCAGAATATGTTTGAGTTCTTATAATGCTATAAGACTTGATGACAGTTCATCAAATCAGGTATGAGGCCTCATGGTGAAAAGGCAAAATCATGATTTATGGTGTTGTTCTGGTCAATGAATGACCAGGATAGCTTATATTATGGTTAGGGCGATACTACAATTTTATTAAGCATTATTGAAATTATTCTGTGACCGACCGTCATTACGGATACATAATTAAGAATAAGGATTATGAACATTCTAGAATAATATTTGGAGCAATAAAAATTAGGTGGCTTCAAGTCCTAAGAAAAACCTATACGCAGTCTAGTTATGTACAGATAAAATCTAAACTGCAATTCAGCATCATCAGACTATTGATAGTTGAAACAGTATTTGCACTTTCTGGATTAATAAGAAAAAGGACTGCATATTAGGAAGTAAAGCAAAACATAGCATTACTTGGAGGCTAAGTAATTGAGGATGATTACACTAATTTTTGGATTTATTGCTATTATGGAAAGAATTAAAAGAGATAAGCATATTAGAGGATTTTTTTGGCTCAAATCCTCCACATGGTTGGCTATTTGGGGGACAAGGAAGTCAAAAAATTGTGTTTTAAGGCCAATTATGTAAACCAAGGAAAGTTGAAAAAATATTTTAATTGTAGGAAAATTTGGAAATTTCACCTATAAATAGGTGTGAGAGTGGAGATCTGGTCATTTTGTTTTCTTCTCTCCTTTCCCTCTCTAGTTTTTTTTTTTTTTTTTAAAGAGAGATAGAAGAACACAAGTGTCCTTAGGTGGCCGGTTTTTGTTGGAAAAGTAGGACAAGGACTTTCTCTCATCCAAGACCTCGAATCCACCTTCTTCAAGCTTTAGAGGTATATTTCTTGATCCCTTAACTAAAGCTTTAATTTGTTTTGATTTTGTGGAATTTAAGTATATTTTAAGTTATGCGATGTAAGAGCATAAGCTCATGTTTACTTATTTTTCTATTATGATTTGATTAACTTGATTTGTTAGTTCTAAGCTTAGGTTTGATTTTATGCTTTAAGATGAGTTTTGAAGATTATGTGCATGTTATTATGCTCTTATATGTTCAAGTGTGGTGATTATATGCATGTTGGCTAAGAGATCAACATAAAAACACAATTTGGTAAAATGATGAGTTATCAATATTGTGTTCTTCAAGTAAATAGACAAGTGAATGGTTAAATTTTAAGAAAGAACCAGACACGCTGCATGATGACTTAGGCTAATGGCTTTGATCGTTCAAGGTAGTGTGTGTAGGCTTTTTAAATAGAACCAATAAAAAAAAATAAACTGTCAATTTTCTGAATAATTTGGATAATTTTTTGATAACTCAATTTTCAGCCCCTTAGAGGTCGAATTTGAACAAAGTTATAACTGCAAAGTTGTATAACACAGAAAATCCTAGGGGACATGCTGACAGTTTTTGAAAAAAAAAAAAAAGGCTCCAAATGCCTCCTTTTTTATCAGTTTTCAAAACCGGTTGGTCCAGGAACTGTACACAGCTATATCCTTTCAAAAGGAAAAAATGGGTAAGTTAGATACAGATTTAAGCTTCAGGAGAAAAAATTGAAAATTGTAGGTTTCGACAAGATCTATAACTTTCGTAAGAAAAATTTTCCAAATTCTAAACCGATTAAAAGATATAATTGAATTTTCAAAACTGTGCATGAAAGAGGAAATTCCTGCACACATACATTCAATCAAATTAAAAGGATGTTTTGAAATCAGTTTTTAAGGTTTTGTGACCCCTCTGGAAAGGGACTAAGGGACTATGGTTTTACAAAAATAGTTTCAAAGAAGTTTAAATTCATTTGAATTTCACAAGTGATTTTTAAACCTTAAATACATACTATGTATTATAAAAAACAATTTCAAGTATTGTATTAAGAAATACTTAATTTATGAAGTTAAGATATTTTCTAAGTAAACAAGGCATTTTTTGAGCAAAGGAAAAAAAATTATGAAGAACTCTTATGAAAATTAATTAAGCCGATGGTTATCGACCTAGAGCCAAAAAAAAAATAAAAAAATAGACCGAAGTTACTAAAACTCAAGTTAAGTTTTAAATAAAGGGCAACTTATTCGACCCTCTTCTTATACCAAAGTTACTTAAGAGTATAGTAACAATTTTATGACTTGAGTTAGTAGTGACTAAGAAGATAATTAATCGGTTTGGAAACTGATTAATTATTTAACTAATATGTTATGGATTGTTAAGTAGTAATGCAGAATAATTCTTATGCTCTGTCTAAAAACAGGAATATAATCTGTTGTCTTGCCTTTTGGAATGCTAGAACAAGAGCGTAGGACAACTTATAAGTACAACCTCACCTATAGCATGGGCAAAAAAATATTTTTACAGCTATACATGTTTTCCAAAAAATCAAGCATTAATTTATATGACGAATATATGCTTTATATTTTGATTTTTATTATTGTTGTGGCATCATGAAAGTATGCTCACTAACAATTAATTACATGACAAGAACAAGATCAAGTTTGCAAGTAAGAAACAATTAAGATTCAAGTATTCAAGTATGATCAGATCAAGAACAAGTTTTCATGTATTAAATCAAGCAAGTTTTCTTGTGTCGTACCGACGTGCCACAAGAGCGGGTTTGGTCCATGGTTTGAGTTGGATTAGGCTGGCCGCCCCAACCACTCCATGGCTGCGTGCCACGGTACATACACCCAAGTTAAGTAAGGGACCCCAAACTAAGTTAACATAAAAAAACAAAATTGATTCATGTATTCTTCTGCTAAGATCATTTTTGCGGGTTTAGGAAGTTGTACTTGCTAGCGAAAGCTCATAATTTATGTTCATGCTGTAGGTTAACAACGTACCAGTAATGCTGGATGAGGACTGTGGAGAAATGGTATGACGGATTGTGAAATTTGGGTCGGACACCGCCACGTATTTTGTAAAATGTATTCGTGTTATACTATGATAATATGATGGTACCAATACTTAGTGCTGGAAACTGCGATTGCTACTGTAGTAGTTAGTATTGTTTGTAAAATATGTTAATATGGTTTGAGAACTCAATACCTAATTAAGTGTGTGTGTGTAAGTGTGAGATCAAGTTAGATTTTTAAATTTTAGTTTTAAAAAAAATATTCACATTTTTACAAAAAATAAAGTAAGTTTAAGTTGAAATACGTTTAAGTATTAAGTAGCAGCCTCGTAAGGTGGGTCACCACACCCCCCTCCATTTATTTAAAAAATAATAATATCGCCCACATTTACTCTAGAGTAAGATCTCACCAATTAGCTTTTTCCCAGTGTAATGTTCATGGTAATTATATTTTTTGATCTGAACATGGTTATTAAATATATACTGTCACAATCTTTCTTTTCGAATAAGTGTGTTCGACTTTGACAATATGAGCCCTTGAAACTTATCTTCTTTCTTTCTTTTCTTTCCTTTTTTTTTTTTCAAGATAGTATTTGAACGAAGTTTATTACCCATATATATTTTTTTATTTTGAAATGAAAATTGTCATTCAAAGTTAAACGGGATACAAACATTAAAAACAAGGATAAAACAACCATGTAGTACAAAAGACATAACACTCGACTAAGACGATTCTGTCAGTAAAATCTGATGAAACTCAGTGAGAAAGACATAAGCTGAGACCCGGTTACGGAAAAATTCCTTGGCAATCCTAAAATCGAGCATGTACAATGCTATTTTTAAAAAAACATCTACAATCGATGGAATATTCAGTTCGATCGAAAGATAGTCACTCGCAGCACATAGACTGCAACAAACTCGGCTAAGTCATAATACTAGCGGAACCAATAGACGTATAGCGCTATAAAATAACTCAAATGGAAAACACACACAAAAACAAACCGAAGGTGGGGGAACTACCTCCTTTATTACAAAATTAAAATTAAAATACAAAAACAAACCATTAATATAAAAAAAACATAGACTGCAAAATCCTCGCCCCACATGAAACAACCACTCCGCCGCACGCCACAACTTAGAGAAAAACAATCCGCTCAGGGAAAGAGATTGCCACACCTACCATCGGACCACCAAGGCATCGCTGGAAGCTCATTGGGCTAGATCTGATTGGGAAACTCCCATCTAGAACCTTCCGAGTCTATTCCCATTGAAATCACTAAACCGCCGATCACTCTCGCTAGCCATGGTGGCAACGGTGGAAGTCCCATACAGAGGGAAACTCTAGATATGAGAAATTTGAAGAAAAAAGGAGTAGAGAGAATGGGAAACCTTTGTTTTTTTTTTTTTTTTTTTCTTTTAACAACTATATAAATAGCATCAGATTTTGTTTTCCTATGATGAATTTTAGTATTTATAAGTTGGGTTATTTTATTCAAGTGTTTCTTATTACATTTTTGACATTGCTGACTTTGAATAAATTTGGAAATAATTATTTTGTTGGTATAGTCACTTTAGTTTTCTCTATTCGCCCTTATCTCTTTGTGAGTGTTTTTTTTTTTTTTTTTTAAATCTCTTTATGAGTTGATGTAAGCTTGTTTGAAATCCTTTGAATTCCCATAAATTAATTATCAAGAACCAAGGCTTTCACGTAGGATTACTCAATAACCATGGTGAGCCTAGCATCATGTAATTAATTTAAAACATAATTCAGTACACATTTTTCTTTTAATTTTTATAATTTTTTTAACGTACTATTAAGTCTTTCAAGGTACTAGAGTAGTTCCAATTTAATTATTTCGGCATTAATTTAATCAGATATATCCTCGCTATTACGGCAAATTAATCACTACAACTTTCGTCATGTTTGGGACACCCAAAATACGTAGTAGCAAAAATCAACCTTAATTGAAAAGCAACAGTACTTCTTGTAATAAAATGCACATGAATATCACAATGGGAAAGAGCTTCACTGTATTGCAAAAAAATTTAGGGTAAATTGCTGTGCTGGTCCATGAACTCTTTATGCGGGTGCCGATTGGTCCCTCAACTTTTTTTTTTTTTTTTTTTTGATTTGTTGGTCCCCAAACTTCTAAAAAGGGTGCAAATGAGGGTAAAATCCTAACGTCCGTCTCAAAAGTCACGGTTTTGCCTTCTGTGCCCTGTATATGGTTTCAGTTAGAGGCGAAAATACCAAAATGCCCTAGATTTATGCGGGAAAACTAATGGGTTATTAGAGGGAGTTCTTCATTTTCCCCTTTTCACTTCTCAGAAATTTCATGACAAAAAAATAATAATAATAAAACAAAAAAAAAAATCAAACAAAAAACAAAACAAAACAAAAATTTGTTAGAATGGAGAGACATTGGGTTTCTCTCTTGGGTTTGCCTTGCTGGTGGTGAAGATGATCATGTTATTTGCTACAAAGGAGGTGGCCAACCTTCCCAGTGTAAGTGACAGTTGATTACTTTATTTTCTTGAAAATCTCTTATGTTTGATTTTTCTTTTGATCTATGGATTTTATTTTATTTGTTTAGTGTATAATAAGGTTTTGGTGTCTTGGAATCTATGTTATTATTATATTTGTATTAATTTATTATATAATATTTTGCGTTTTTTTAGGCATAAGATTACAGACATATTGATTTCTTAGGGATTAGATAATCATCTGACGGAGTGGTTTTTTTTTTTTTTTTTTTTTTTTTTTTTGAGACATTGATTTTCGTTGTTTTAATTTTTATATTGATTCCTAGATTGTTAATTATTTGTTTATGATTGTAGATGCGTTTATGTCTATGTTTGGGAGTTTATTTTTAGTTTATCATGTGTTTGAAATCCATGATTTTAGTGGGAATATTTTACTAATGTGTAAAGTTTTATTTTTTTTTAATATCCCATATTACTGAACTCCAAATGTTGATTATTTTAGTCACTAGCGCTTGTTTCACGGGTTTTTTTGTTTTTTAATGGCTTTACTATATATGCCTTGTTGGTTGTTTAAGATTAAGTTTTTGAACTTGTAATTGTGTTTTTTTCATTTTGTAACTAAAATTTTTTTACACAGCCCTTGATCGACCAGAGGTTACAGATTTAGATGTATATGAGTTCAATGGTATGAGGAAGGGACATTTGAGTTTGATCTTACCCAGCTAAATACTGTTGACACTGAGCCTCCTAGTAATCCTATTCCCGAGCCTAAAACAACATTGACTCTCCCACTAATCCTTCCATTGAAAACAACACTAATCCTCCTCCCACTTTTCCCGAGCCTGCCGCTGAAGTTACAATTGAGCCCCACAATGAGGAAGAGATGAATGACTCTGAGTTTGAACAGTCAGACAAGGAGGAAAACTATATGCTTCGTCGTATCAATGATCCTACAATCAGTTGGCAAGGTTTCCATGACACTTCTTTCACTGAGATTCATGCTGAGCACGCGGAGAGTGATGAGTATGACTCTGATTTCATCGACAATGAAAGTTCAGAAGATGAGGATGAGCCACTTGGTAGAGAGATGAGAGGGAGTCGATATAATGAGTTTAATGAGGCTATTGACATGAGGGGTTCAAAGTTTAAATTGGATTGCTTTTTCCAACACGTGGTTGCTTGAAAAGAACTATTAAGGAATATTCAATAGTGCAACATAGGGCAGTGAGGTTGGTGAAGAATGACCAACGTAGGTTTAGTGCAAAGTGTCAGGATTATTGTCCATCGATGGTTTATGCCTCGGTGGAAAGAGATAGGATTTCTTTCAAGGTGAGGACTCTAAATGATGAACATACTTGTGGTCCAGATTTTTCCACCAAGAAAATCAGTTCATGGTGGTTGGCAAAGAAGTACTTGAATAAGTAGCATGCCCGAAATGGCATTATTACAGGGCTAGGAAATATGCCATGCAAGTCTTTGAAGGTTCAATAAAAGAACAATATGCCAACCTTTGGGACTACTGTGAAGAGCTACTGACTTCAAATCCGGCCGGTTCAACAGTGAAAGTGAAGTGCAATACAACAGCTGATGGTGTCACCACATTTGGGAGAATATGTTTGCTTTGATGCTTGTAAGAAAGGGTTTCTTAGTGGCTGCAGGCCAGTCGTTGGACTAGATGGTTGTTTCATCAAGGGTCATCACAAGGGGCAGCTTTTGGCCGCTGTTGACATTGCTCCAAACAAAGCAATATATCCCACAGCTTATGCCGTTGTAGAGTCAGAGTGCTATCGTACTTTGTAATAACTAGTTTTTTTTGTAACATTACGATTTCTTATGATTTAAGAAATTGTACGAACTATGAAGGTATTTATAGAAAAAGCCCGGTTAAGGGTTTTATTATGTTTTGTGAGTTTTTATGCCTTTATAAGACTCGAAAATGATTACTTAGTCAAGCAAATGATCTTTTAGGTAAAAAGGAGTAAAATTGCCAAAATTTTTATGTAGGTCAAAGTTTGACCAAAAACGTCGACGGTTGACCAAAAAGTCAACTGTTGACCACGGGAGTCAAATCTTGGCAAGAAAGTCAACGGTTGACAAGAAAGTCAATGGTGGATGAAAAAGCCGAAGATTGACCCCAAAAAGTCAAACAAAAGACTGTACGGTAAAGTAATCCACAGTATAGAAATTATACTGTGTAGAACTGTTTTATGAATAAAATGATATGTTTATGATTCAAAACCACCATAGAAAATCAAGCACATTAATTAGGATATCTTGGGCCAAGTGGATTCAAGTTATAAGAAAATTTTTATACAGTTCGTTTTTACACAGATGAATTTTGGACTGGCAGTTCAGTAAACCAATACTGTGTATAAGTGAATCCAGTATTGGAAATACATGTGTTAACATAAAAATGGACTGTACAATTGGAGAAGAGCCAAACAACCTTTATGGTGGATGATATCATCCACCTTTTTAATTATTGCATCATTATATTAATTAATAAATTGAAAAGTATTTTAGAGCCTTCTAGGCCTTGGTGGCCGGCCACATGCCCCCCCCCCCCCCCCCCAATGTGAAAATATTGGTTTTTGTGGGGTTAATTTATAATTTTGAGAAAATCCCCCACCACCTATAAATAGGTGGACATTTGTTCACAAAAAATTAGAAAATCTAAGGAAACTTTGCCAAATTTTCTCCAAGAAAGCCGAACTCTAGGGAGTGAACCAAGAGAGAAATTCAAGCCAAAAACAAGAGTTTGAAGTTTAGGTTGGTCTGATTTTTGAGTGGAAATCAGGAAAAAAGTTGGAGAAATTTTGGAGCTCCATTCTAGGCCATAGGCCGGTTGTGGGGAGGAAAAAAGAAAGGAAGAGAAAACCATTGGTGGTTGGATTTTTGAAGCTTGTGGTGACTGAATTCTAAGGCAAGGAAGGCTGAAAATTTTTGGAGCCTATCACCCTTGTGGCTGGCTATTGGTGAAGGAAAAAGGGGGAGGAGAAGTCAAGCCAAATTGGATCCAAAGTGAGGTATAACTCCTAAATCCCCTAAGCTTTTCATTTGAATTTCATTTGGGGAAATTTAAATGTATTTAAGCAAGGTTTGTAATGAGTTTAATTTTCTGCCTTAGTTAGGAAATTAGGGTATGTGCTTGATTAAATTAGGGTTTATGGTTTGGTGGTTGCAATGTTGCATGCTAAGTGTTTGTGATATGGCTAGGATTTTATATGTTGATGCATGATGTTAATTTTGAATTTGTATGGTGAATATTGGACGTTAGAAACGTGCTGCATGAATGTTCTTAGGCTCCCGATGTGAACGGTCGAGGTTAGAACCCACGAACTAGGGCGTAAAACGAAATCGAAACCGAAAACTGCCAATTCGGGTAAAAAATGACCAGTTTCGGGAAAATCAAATTTTGAGGCCCTTAGAGGCCGAATTGGACAAAACCTAAAACATGAAAGTTGTAGAATAAGGTTTTTCCTAGTGGACATCATGGACGATTTCTCAAAATGAGGTTCCAATGGCCTCCGTTTCTATAAAAATCCGAGACTAGTCTGCCCAGACCTAGTTTACACGATCAGCCAGTTTCAAATGAAAACTGACAAGGATACAAGCAGAACTGGGTTTTCCTCAAAACACGAAAGTTGTAGGGTTTTTCGAAAGCTAAAACTTTTGTGAAGAACACTTTTTCAAATTCGGCCTTGAATTGTAAATGGAATTGGATTTCTAAAACTGTACAGGAAATAGGGAATTCCTGTACAGGATTTTTTAGAAACAGTGCAGAAAAAGAATAATTATGCACATACACTGATAATTGACAATGTGAAGCTGTTCCAAAGGCAGTTTCCAACAGTCAATAATTTTTACAAATACTATTTATGATTTTAAATTTTCAAGCTAAAACAAAGGATTTTTATACGTAAAAATATATGTTTTTTTTATACGGGATTTTAAAACCTAAAGTTAAAAACAATCCGATTAAGGTAGATTTAAACCCTAGGGTTACTCAATGTAACCAATTAGGACAACGTAAAATTAAGTAAGGGCATATAACTAAGGTTGTATAAAAATGTTGGTTATATTACTAACATTTCTAATCCTTAATTTTAATTGATCACAGAATTTAATACGCAGCAGTGTCCTAACGGGATTCAACTCGACATTGGACACAGCCAACCCAAACAAGGTAAGTACAACTCCACCTACAGTATAGGCTTTGTTGTGTATACTTGCCTAAGTATGTGTGTTCTAGAATGTTACATGTTAAATGTTATGAAAAGTCATATGTTAGATATTAGGAAATGCTATAGAAAATGCTATGGTATGTTCTATGTTATAAAAAGTTAAATGTTATGATTGTATGTTAGGGTTTAGAAAATGTCATGAAAAATGCTATGAATTTATGAAATGCTATAGATGTATGTTATGAAGGTATATTAAGTAGATATGCTATGGTAAAAGTCATAATAAGATTATGAGATAAGGATGATAATTAATAGTGTGAAACATCACGATGTATGTTCACCAGTTAATAAGGATAAGATCAAGTATGAGACAATGAAAATTATGATGGCAAGCAAGCTTGCCTGTGTCGTACCGACCCGCGTTAGGTCGGGTTGAGCTATGGCAAGAGTAAGCCCATAGTTGCGCGCCCGGTACAGACACTTACGTTAAGGGCCCATAAGATAAGATGAGATAAGATAAGATAAGTTAAGATAAGAAAGTTACGAATGAATAAGAAAGCATAATGAAGCATAAATGGCTCATGCATATGTTAAGATAAGTTACGACATGATATGATTTATGTTAAGTATGTTATGCTAAGATGTGTTGTATAAATATGTTATATTTTGTTGTGTCGCGGTATAGGATAGTTGTACTTGCTGAGCGAAAGCTCACTGTCTTACGTCTATGCTGTAGGTAAACAGCCTGGCAGCAACCATGATACAAGATGAAGGGCGTGGACTGGCGGACTGTGAAATGTGGGAACAAAAACCGCTACGCGTTTTCGATAATATTATGTAATTATATTATGAGTTTTAATTACACCCGAACAACTTTATTTAATGTCCGATATGCTTACGTTTATATTTCGTGTGCATGTACACTGTATAAAAAAAAATTCCGATGTTCAAGCTAAGTAATTATGTACGATATGTATGTATGTACGTACGGTAACGGCATGTGCTAGGCGGGTCGTTACATACTTGGGCTTGGTTTTTGGAGTTCCTCAAGGAAGGCTTGGGAATAATATGCAATGATCAGATCACTTGGATATTTGATCGGCAGAAAGGGCTTATAGAGGCTTCCAAGACAACTTTTGATGAAGTTCCCCATCGGTTTTGTATGCGTCATTTGTACAACAACTACAAAACCAACCACAAGGGCCTACTACTAAACCAAATGCTTCAAAATGCTGCCCGTGCCACTACAGTACCTAGGTATACTTTTTTCTTTTTTCGTCTTTGACATTTTGGCCATTTGTAACTCTTTTTTTTTTCTTTTCTTTTTTTATGTCACAGGTTTGAAGACGAAATGAACAAATCTAAAGAAACTAGCAAGGAGGCATGGGAATGGCTCCCGAAACTTGATCTGTTTTAGTGGACCCGATCACATTTCAGTGAGTTTCTAAAGTGTGACGTGTTGCTCAACAATATGTGTGAGTTGTTAATGCAGCCATTTTGGGCGTGAGGGACACAACAAGAAAACCCACCACAAGCATCCAATTCCCACTGCAACACCAGCAGCCAACACTCACGGCAACATCAACCCAAGCCCTACAACAAGCATAGAAATAACATAGTTGACGGATACAAATAGAATCACAGCAGCTTTTCTTTTTGTATACACATGATAATTGTATAGTTCAACCAACCGAAATATTAGATATGAAAATGAAGATTAAGTTTTAAATTTTGCTTTTTGTTTTCCAAACAATTGTTACTTGACATATTGCTTTGACGACATACAGGTTTATGAGCACATACAGGTTTATGAGCATTTTTCTTTGTTATATTTTTCAAACATCATATTGCCAAAATTCAAAATCAAAACAAAAAGGCAAACAAATTAATCCCTAATAATCCAAACACAATTAAAACAATTATAGCAAAATAATAAATAATAAATAATAATGTAATTCTCCAAATAGATATTCTTCATTTATTTTCAAATTAGAGATCCTTTACAACTACGATTGGCATTGGGGACTTCACACAACTTCCAAAATTTGAGTCCACTTACTTAGAAGGCAAAAAAAAAAAAAAAAAAAAAAACACTAAAAAACTAAAGAGATACAAACAATACAAACATCCAACCTTTACTCAACAGACACTTTTCCACTGTCTTTGCTACATAAAATAATATATAGCAATAAAACCACAAGAGATACAGATAGGAGCTTCCAAATATTGATTCCCTTCACATTCTCATAGTCTTACTACTCCAGTCCCCTTAGTTGGACATCGTTAACTCGTTGATCCTTCCCAACAAACCAAGTATGATCTGTCTAGATCTATGGCATATTGGTGGATCAAACCACCTCCAAAATACACACCCACCAGTCTAGGTAGAAAAAATTAAATATCAGTTCGAATTTTTCTTCCAAAAATTTTTTTAAAAAAAAATCTTGGAATCAAATATCCATTCTTACATCAGCCATCTCGGACACATAGAACCTATGCCATGGGTTTGCATCTATCCACGCGTCATCAACTTGCTTGGCATGTCACAAAAGCAGCTCGGTGGTGTCATTGAGGATCTCCTTGGAGCTGATTCTATGTGCGTCGGCATAAAGGAGAAAAGGGAAAAACAAAACCTTAATTTTATCTAAAATCCGCAATTTATTCCCTCCAAAATCATATATACTTTTTGTTTTACCATTTTCACCCCTAACTGTAGCCAATGTGCATGGCACGTGGGACAAAACCGTGACTTTTTAGATGGAAATTAGAGTTTACACTCTTTTGCACCCTTTTTAGAAGTTTGGGGACCAACCGATCAAAAAAAAAAAGTTGAGGGACCAATTGGGCACCCTCACAAAAAGTTCATGACCCATCACAGCAATTTTCTCAATTATTTAAGTGCAAGTTACTTAAATGTGACTTGGCTGATGAACTTTTTATAATATGCATGTGTATCACATTATAGCACTTAGTCTGAGAAAAATTACATAAATTTGTGTATATTTCCACGAGATAGGGATATTTAGCACTGATATCACTTAAACTTGATTTTTTTTCTTTTTTTTATAACTTGCCCCTTAAATTTCTAATTTTAGTAATTAACAGTCTGAATTTAATTTCTAAATTGTTGCAATGTACCTCATATATAGGTTCACTTTCATTAAATTTGTTACAGAAAACCAGTATACGTCTCATGTGAAAACGAAAAACCATTCCTAACCAAAAATTTTCAAATCTAATACAAATCTTAATACAAATCTTTTAAATTTAAATCTTTAATTTAATGTAAAATTAAATTAATTTAATGCAAATCTTTAATTTGTTTTCGCCTTTGTCTTTTTTCTATCTTAGATTTGTACGTTCTTTCTTTTATTTGTAATAATATTTTGCGATTTACATTAGAAAAAAAAATATTCAACTTTACTTAAAATTCAACTACAAGTGCCTAAGAATTAACCCCTTTTTTTTTTCCTTTTTTTCAATAATTAGCCGGCCTCTTCTTATATATAAAAGATAACAATCACTGACAAGTTCATTTTCTTTCTTAAATCCATATTTCACAGCATAATTGCTTAAAGATATCGTTCTTACTTTTCCAAACTCTATAATAACGATTAAAAAAAACTGTCCTTTTGTCAATTTGATGTTTTCTTAACCATGCAAAGAATACATATATAAAGTATCACACTACGTATATATATTTGTATGTTATTTTAAGCAAGTAATAATTTTGAATCATATATGCTTCAAATTAAGTAATGTACTACTTTGACGATTGCATCCCTCAATTTAATTGGCTAGTTAAAAGATGCAACAGTTGCTAGATAACAAGTAAACTATATTAAATTAACTCTAATTTTTTAAATGTTAACTTATAATCTTCAATTACATTGTATAAACTTAATTTTGTTGTCTCGACATTCATATTGTAGCTTAAAAATAAAAAATAAAAATAAAAATAAACCTTTTAGTCTCATTCAATACTATTCCTATGATGAATTTTAGTACTCATAAGTTGGGTCATTTTATTCAAGTGTTTCTTATTACATTTTTGACGTTGCTGACTTTTGAATATATTTTTTTAATTTGGAAATAATTATGTAGGTATTATAGTCACTCTAGTCTTCTCTATTCGCCCTTATCTCTTTATGAGTTCATGTAAGCTTGAAATCTTTTGAATTCCATAATTTATTTGTCAAGAAGCAAGGCTTTCACGTAGGAATATTACTCAATACACAATTGAAATATCTTGTCAGTATCACATTTTCAGTTTCTCATGTTCATGATCATGAAGGACATTATAATCTTGTTGGTAAATTGTCGATTTATATATGCAGTTCAAGTTAATTCGGATTTCTGGTGGTGGTCTATTCCATTTTTTTGCTAGCTCCTAACTAGTTAGGAAATTACAGATTTTCCTCCCCTGAAGCCGAGTAGGGACAACTTAATTATCATGACCACGCAGATCGCTTACATTTTAAACAAATTTGTATCTATTTGTTTTCTTGTAGAAATTTTTTTTTTTTTTTTTTAACCAATGTGCACGCATTACGATAATCAATCATTTTATTTATTTCTTTCTTTCTTTTTTTGCTAGTCCGGTAATCCATCACTTAGTTTGTCAGTATAAATCAATCCATTCTTCAAAGTAGCAGCATAACCCAAATCAGTTGTTTCCCTTGCAAATTTCCAACAATATATGGCGTCCTCATTGGAAATTGGAAATGGTACTCCAAAAGTCCTTGACCGTGACAGGAAAGAAGAGGAGGAAGAATTCTCCCACGCCATGCAGCTAGTGATGTCCACTGTGATGTCCATGAGCTTACAGACTGCGATTGAGCTCGGAGTTTTCGACATCATTGCAAAAGCCGGCGAAGGAGCTAAGCTCTCGTCGGCCGAGATTGTAGATCAAATGTCCACCAATAACCCGCACGCACACGCAATGTTGGACTGTATCCTCAGGCTTCTAGCCAGCACTCAGTGCTTAGTTGCTCCGTGGTTAGTGATGATAGTGCAGGGTCTAATCCGCAGGCTCTACGGCCTTTGTCCTGTATCCAAGTACTTTATCACTAATGAAGATGGTGTTTTCATAGGGACTCTTAATAGCTTGGTACATGACAAAGTCTACGCCGATACCCTGGTACATATATGTGTGTGTGTGTGTGTGTGTGTGTGTGTGTGTTTTGCTTTCTTTGAATCAATGCAATTTCCAGTTTGCTATGTTATTTAACGTCTTATAAGCTCGCTTGGATCATCGTTTTGAAACTGTTTTTAGAAACTACTATGTTTATAAAGTTTTCTACAGTATTTTCTCCCACAAAAACTTAATTTACAGGCCCCATCTGAAAGCTTCAATTCTTGAAGGAGTTGCATTCGGAAAGGTCCAAGGAATGAATGCCTTCGTGTATTCATGCTCGAACCAAAAGTTCAATCATGTTTTTCACACAGCAATGTGCAGCCGCTCTACTATTGTTGTCAAGAACATCCTCAAATTTTACAAAGGTTTTAACCACCTGACGCAACTGGTTTGATGTTGGTGATGGTCTGGGACTGACCCTCAATCAAATCACTTCCAAATACCCACACATTAAGGGGGTTCACTTTGACTTGCCTCATGTTGTAGAGAATGCCCCTTCTTATCCTGGTATATAATCTTATAATTTTCATTTTTCTATTAATATATATATCACAATACCAACAAACAAACTATATATATTTTCTAAAGTTGTTGTTAAGGAAAAGTTTCTTAATATTGACGTTGCAGGGTGTTGAACATGTTGGGGGGTGACATGTTTGAAAGTGTTCCACACGGGGACGCCATTCTCATGAAGCTGAATTCCGAAACTTTAATGGCATGCCTCAACTCTTTAATGTATATTTGTGAATATTAATGTAATTTAAATGGTGATTTGATACAAAGCTATTCCAGACCATGGAAATGTTATAGTTGTGGAGGCAATTCTTCCCGTCACGTCGGAGAATAGTTTTGCCGCGAGGAGTACCTTCGCATTTGGTGTCGCTATGATGACTCAGAACCTGGGGGGAAAGGTACGGAGCCAACAAGAGTTCTTAGCCTTGGCGACTGGTGCGGGATTTAGTGGCATCAAATTTGTGTGTTGTGTTTGTAACCATTGGATTATGGGGTTCTACAAGTAAAACAACAAGTCATTTACATGTGCCTTAGATTTTTGGGTCGTTTGAGTAAGAATAAGATATGTCACCCTTTCTATTAAGTATTGAAGTTCAGTATACATGTCGTTGGATATACAATATTACTATCGTCTATGAATATTGACTGTCCTTTGTCAACTAAATTTTGCTTTATTTTAAACCTCCTTGGATAAGTGTATTTTTTGTTCATTAGCCAAAAGAAAAATTAAAATAACAATAAAAGGAAAGATTGAAGACTAAAGAAGATATGAACAAGCTGTTTGTTCCAGAAGCAATATCAATGGTTTTTTCTTCTAGTTGATACTTAATGATTGTACCCTTTTTAAGCTAGTGAAATCTGTTAAAAAGCCCTTAGGCAATTGGGGCAGGATTTAGGACACATTGACGTTTGCTTTTCCATAATAGAACTAGAAAAGTAAAAAACTGTGACTTTTTAATAAGTGTTTTGCATCACATTTTTAAAGAATTTAATGGGTTAAAATGATTTTCAATTTTCTGATGCAATAAATTGTTAGAATAAAGTCGGTACAAATTCAAAAGCCTACTCAACAGAACTTTTACGAAGAGTGGCGACTTTTCTGCATGGAGAGCTAAAGCTTTTCTGATATATCATTCAAACACCTTTCAAAAACAGCTTTTGAACCCATAAAACAAAAAATAGCTTTTAGAAAGCCCTGTAAAACAGCCTTTAGTGGCAATATGGAGTATTTTCTTAAGTGGACTAGTTCGTAAACATTATCAAAATCTGCAGATTACTTACCAAATTCACTTGACGAATCTTTTCCTTCCAAAGACATAACAAATCCTATTATTCCGATTACATGGAGCTTAAGGGAAATAGAGATCATAAATAGTTCAAGTATCTCGCAAAGAGCCAATTAAAGTACATGGACTTACTCTGGTCAGAAATCTGATGATAAGAACAAAACAAAAGATGTAGTCACAAATTTTATGCACAATGCTCTGAGATTATTTTGCTTCAAAAACCGGAAATATTTCAACTCATCTCAGCAGCATTTTTGTTCAAAGGTTCCTCTAGCTGCTCCCAATAATTTCCTTGTATGTGTCTTTTATTTCTGTATGAACACTCCCTGAAATTCCATTCACCATGTGTTAAGAAAATTGGTGTTACTTTATAATACGTTTTTTTTTTTTTTTTTTAGTTTTTTTATAAGATGAAAATAACCGAAAACAATTGTTACCTGTCTGGCTGGAAAACCAGGTTCTTGTATGCAAACCACTGCAAAATGGACAAAAAATGAGATGAAAAACCACCAATTTCAAGTTTTACACATGATCAAAGAACAAGAGGACATAGATTTCGAATCCGCGTATACTATAAAACAAAACCCACTTACCCCGGAATATCACCAATGCCTACAAGCTCAGAACGCCAGGAAATTAAAGGAAGCCTGTCAATTGCCTGTTACAGATTGTATATTCATCTCTCAGAAACCTTTCACTAGTCTCAATATTCACACTATGAGGGCAGTTTAAAAAAATTTTGAAAAGTTTTGAAAAGAAAAAAAAAAATAATAAAAAAAAGAAAACTAGATCAGCTGAGAATAGAATGTAAAGTAATTATTAGGAGTTGATCGGTACCGAGATCAGCCCGGTGGAGCCCCAAAGTGCAACGACACCGGCCACGGCAAGTGAACTCACTGCATACTTGTCTTCAACTTTGTCCCACTGACAAACCAAGCCAAGTGATATTTTTGTTATAACTACTTGAACATTTTCTTATTTACTCCAAAAAGAAATTTTCTTCTTGGTTTTAAAAAAAAATTTAATTGTAATAAAAGAATACATACAGCTTCTTGAATAGTCTTGACAATCTCTGGCGTCTCAACTGTTGCAACTTCAGCAGGCGCTTCTCCGGTGGCCATGGCGATGACATTGCGGCAAGCTTACGGCCTAAAACCGAAACAATCATAAACAAACATAACCAGAATTATTATCTGAATTTACTAGTACAACTAATGTGATTGTGCTATATATATATATATCTATATATATATATATATGAATCAAGTATGGCTCTCACAGTAGACAGTGCTCTTCCCAAGGACGCTTCTGGGACTGCACAGGTGGCGGAGGGAGTGTCGGAAGCGACACGCATTGCGACGACGCTCCGGCCGACTGGCGGAGAGCCTTGGTGTCAACAAGGCTGGATGAGGAAGAGATAGTGAGAGCAGAGGAGGATGTAGAAGCCATGATGTCCATGAATCTCAACAAGGCTCCTATTTTTCTGCTTCTTATTTTTTTTATTTTTATTTTGCTGTCTTTTGTGAGAGATTCTAAACCACCAGGATGGGAATTGAATTTAGATGAGATAGAGTTTTTAATATATTTCTGGGGTTTTCCCTTTTTTTTTCTTATTTATTCCTTATTTTTTTATTTTCTGGCCCCCTTTTTTTTTTTTTTGGAGGAATATGATAATCTTTGAAATATTGTAATGCTTGTTCTTCAGAGTTTGGGGATGCACAACCACTCATTCTACTTTCATCTGGATAGTGTGATGACATGGCCGTTGGATAGGAATTTTATGGTTTTTGATTGGATGGAAGGTTCTAGGTTGGACCCTTTTTTGTGCTAAAAACACTTGGGTGTGTTATCTTCCTCATAATGGCCAATATCTAGTTTTTGCCTCTCTTGCCTTCATTCACAGGAGAATGATAGTGGGGACAGACCTTAAATGTACATTTTACTATAGGACACCAAAGATGATAATGTGGTTAGTTTTTTAATTTAAAAAAATAAATAAAATAAAACACACACACACACATACTTGAGGCATGATGTGTAATACGGAGATTAGGACCACCCAATTTCTAAACTTCATTACACATTTTCCATTTCAACGGCATCTTATCTTGTCAGGTCTTGGAGTTTCAACTCAAAAAGTTAATATGTTAGAAGTTATGGTCAAAATTCTTTTAAACTCATTCTCAATTCATGTCTAGCCAACGCGGGATAGTTGTTCAACTACTCCAATCTCTCTCCCCTTGAACAAAGCCCACAGTCATCGCAACCCTCCTCTCTCCAACTTCAAACTCCAAACGATGATCTATTCATTCATCGT